>PITA01008755.1:0-82234 GCA_004023965.1 Spilogale gracilis
AAATACAACATCCATTCCTGATCAAAACTCTTCAAAGTATAGGGATAGAGGAAACATTTCTCAACCTCATAAAATCTATCTACGAAAAACCCACAGCAAATATCATTCTCAACAGGGAAAAGCTGACAGCCTTTCCTCTGAGATCAGGAACAAGACAAGGATGCCCACTCTCACCACTACTGTTCAACATAGTGTTAGATGTCCTAGCAACAGCAATCAGACGACAGAAAGAAATAAAAGGTATTCAGCTTGGCAAAGAAGACGTCAAACACTCTGTTTTTGCAGATGACATGATACTCTATGTGGAAAACTCAAAAGACTCTACCCCCAAACTACTAGAACTCATACAACAATTCAGTAATGTGGCAGGATACAAAATCAATGCAGAGAAATCAGTTGCATTCTTATACACTAACAATGAAAAAATAGAAAGGGAAATCAGAGAATCGATTTCGTTTACTATAGCACCAAAAACTATAAGATACTTAGGAATAAACCTAACCAAAGAAGTCAAGGATCTGTACTCGAGGAACTGCAGAACACTCATAAAAGAAGTTGAAGAAGACACAAAAAGATGGAAGAGCATTCCATGCTCATGGATCAGAAGAATAAACATTGTTAAAATGTCTATGCTGCCCAGAGCAATCTATACGTTCAATGCCATTCCAATCAAAATTCCACCAACATTCTTCAAAGCGTTGGAACAAACAATCCTAAAATTTATATGGAACCAAAAAAGACCCCAAATCGCTAAGGAATTGCTGAAGAAGAAAAGCAAAGCTGGGGGCATCTCATTACCTGACCTCAGGCTTTATTACAAAGCTGTGATTACCAAGACAGCCTGGTACTGGCACAAAAACAGAGAAGTAGACCAATGGAACAGAGTACAGAGTCCAGATATGGACCCACAAATCTATGGGCAAATCATCTTCGACAAAGCAGGACAAAATATCCAGTGGAAAAAAGACACTCTCTTCAATAAATGGTGCTGCGAAAATTGGACAGCTACAAATAGAAGAATGAAACTAGACCATTCTCTTACACCACACACAAAGGCAAACTCGAAATGGATGAAAGACTCAATGTGTGGCAGGAATCCATCAAAATCCTGGAAAAGCACATAGGCAGTAACCTCTTTGACATCGGCCACAGCAACTTCTTTCAAGACACGTCTCCAAAGGCAAAGGAGACAAAAGCGAAAATGAACTTCTGGGACTTCATCAAAATAAAAAGCTTTTGTACAGCAAAGGAAACAGTCAACAAAACAAAGAGGTAACCCACAGAATGGGAGAATATATTTGCAAATGACACTACATACAAAAGGTTGATATCCAAGATCTCTAAAGAACTACTCAAACTCAACACCCAAAAGAAGATGAACACATCAAAAAATGGGCAAGAGACATGAAGAGGCACTTCTCCATAGAAGATATACAAATGGCTAACAGACACATGAAAACATGTTCATCATCATTAGCTATCAGGGAAATTCAAATCAAAACCACACTGAGATACCACCTTACACCAGTCAGAATGGCCAAAATTAACAAGTCAGGAAACAAGTGTTGGAGAGGCTGTAGAGAAAGGGGAACTCTCTTACACTGTTGGTGGGAATGCAAGTTGGTGCAGTGACTTTGGAAAACAGTGTGGAGATTCCTTAAAAAATTAAAAATAGAGCTACCCTATGACCCTGCAATTGCACTACTAGGCATTTACCCCAGACACAGATGTAGTGAAAAGAAGGGCCATATGTACCCTAATGTTCATAGCAGTAATGGCCACAATCACCAAACTGTGGAAAGAGCCAAGGTGCCCATCAACAGACAAATGGATAAAGAAGATGTGGTACATATATACAATGGAATACTATGCCTCCATCAGAAAGGATGAATATCCACCTTTTGTAACAACATAGACTGGATTGGAAGAGATTATGCTGAGTGAAATAAGCCAAGTAGAGAAAGTCACATGGTTTCACTTACCTGCAGTGCATAACGGGTAATAGAGAAGACAGTAGGAGAAGGAAAGTAAATGGGAAGTAGGGTAATTCAGGGAGAGAAACGAAACAAGAGAGACTTTGGACACAGAAACAAACTGAGGGACTTGGAGGGAGGGGGTGAGGGATGGGAGAGCCTGGTGATGGGTACTGAGGGCACGTATTGCATGGAGCACTGGGTGTGGGGAATGGGCAATGAATCTTGGAACACTGAAAAAAAATTTAAGAAACAATAAAATAAAAGAAGTACATTTATGGAAAAAGTGTACCATGTTAAATATTAATCAAAATAAAGCAGTAGTAGCTATCTTAATTTCATGCAGTAGAAGTTAAAGTAAGTAGAATTTAACGGAAAAAAAAAAAGAGAGACTAACAAGGATAAAGAAGGATACTGCATAATGCTTGAAGGGTCACGTCTGTAAGATGTAACAGTTCTTAATATGTGTATATGCCTAAAAATGGGGCATTAAACTTCATGAGGCAAAAACTCATAAAACTGCAAGGAGAAATAGATGAATCCATTAACATAGATGGACAGCTCAGTACCCCTCTCTCAGACGTGGATGGGTTGAGTAAATAGAAATAAACAAAAATATACTGCTTGGAGGGATATGAAGGTGATTAAAAATATAACTATTCTATGAGGTGGGATATATAGCCTCACTGGCCTATTTTCTATTTCGGAGTAGCTCTGTTCCCTTCAATAATCTGTCCAAAACTTAACTGAAAGCTATCTCTTTGTAATTTTTTATCCAATACATTATTCAAGCACCAAGAAAAAAAAATGTTTGAATCCAGCAGAAGGGTGCAAATTTGGGGGTCAAACAGAGGCACTAAGCGCTGTATTTCTATTGTGTTATCTTTTCTGTATATCTATTTGTTTAACCTATAGGAGCACCTTAAACCCAGTCTTCTTTTAGTTGCAAACTTTGTCCAATGCTCAGCCCCAGCATGCATACCAGTAATGTATCACCAACATCAGTACTAGCAAGGTAACTGCTCAGTTGAGACTTTGTAATGTAATAATAAAACCAACATTTTATTTTGGGGAAAAATAATTTCCATGCTCTTGTGAAAAATTGGCAAAAATAATTCTCTATATATTTACCCAACTCAATGTTCATTTTCTGTAAGTAACAGGTTGTCTCAGTTTCTCCAGCTAATAAAAGTACATATTGTTTAGGTTTCTACAATGAAAATCAAAAGTAACTTTTATACCTTGAGTTTTAATAGTAGGATGATTTCTTTGTCTAGTTACTTAGCCACATATAAATAATAATTCATGAGAAACTGTCTTTCATATAGTTTTTATATGAAACTTCTAAATAAGGAATGTTTAACAAGTGAACTCCTCTGGCTCTTTACCAGTAACATCAATTCTGTAGTTATGATCTTATATGTGTTTCTAATAAATTTAATAATGGATTTCTTTAACTTCAAGATTTTGGCAAAGAAGAAAAATGTTTAAATATTAAAGTCAGGATTTCGAATGATAGTTCTTAAATCGATCTCATTTTGATGCTGTCACAAGCTAAAAAATCATGTTATAGAAGCTTTAAATTTTACCAATAGGTAGTCATTTACATGTTTCTAGTATATGTGAACTAAGGGCACAATACAGATTGAGACAAATCAAAGTAACTTATTCTTCTTAAATGAGAAAATAATATTGGTTTATATGCCACGTATAATGAGAAATAAACTATTCTAAAATTCCTAGACTTAGTAACCCAAGAGCACTGGATATGAAACCTGTCACCATCACCTATTGCAGGTGTGTAACTGAGGAAGACACATAACCTCTCAATGTCTTAAAATTCTCATTTCTTTAATACAATTATTCTTAAGAAACATGTAATATATGCTAAACAAATAACATAGTTTCTAATATCAGATGTTACTTTTCTTGAATATTAATTTATAAAATATTTAGTATCAATAAACGCAACTTAAACACTGGAGGAAATAGAATTATGGGATGAATTCATTATTTATGTGTGTTGTCAACTAATTATCCTCTCAATTATTTTATTCAAGGATGATTATCTTGGTTCATGTTGAATGTCATGGGTATTCTTTCTTTCCTTGCCCTTCAAATTCACTTGTTGTTATATTGATAGTTTTTTAAAACAGAGGAAGAAATCCGTTTTGCCAAAAATAGCATACATACATGCAGGCACACAAGCATATATGCTACTTGATGAAACCAACCTGAACTCAAATATTTTTGTTTACCTTTGGCAAAATACAGATTCCTAAGTTTAAGAAAATGAGACTATTTGGTGCTGAATATCAATATCCTATGTAGATTGACTCATTGATGAGTTAAGTGCAAAGGAATAAAGAACATAAGAATTAAATTTCTGTGAAAAAAAATGTCTGGGTTTAAAAATTAAAGATGGAAAGTGCTTAGACCCACCATGAATTACATCTTGCCAAATATGAAAGTTTTGAGAAATAACTTGATATAAACAAAAACACAGCTTTATTTTCTACTCCTAATGGGTCAACATTTTTGTGAAAGCAAAGGAATGGTGCTCTATGGGAATTTTTAATTTTTTTTTAATTTTTATTTTATTTTATTTTTTATTTGACAGAGAGAAACACAGCCAGAGAGGGAACACATACAGGGGGAGTGAGAGAGGGAGAAGCAGGCTTCCCGCCGAGCAGGGAGCCCGATGTGGGACTCGATCCCCGGTGTCCGGGATCATGACCTGAGCCGAAGGCAGTCGCTTAACCAACTGAGCCACCCAGGCATCCCTCTATGGGAATTTTTAAACTTGCCTGTATCCTTAAAAGTCTATGTTTTGTAATGGAAAATGGAGGCACCATCTAAAGATAGTATACAGTTCATAGACTATCACATATTTGGTGATTAATTAACATTTTTAAGTAAATACTATACTATGCTTTGTATGTTTTAGTAAGCAAGTCAACATGATATTGACTAGGTATTTATTTTTCTTAATGTTCTTAGGTATTTTCCACAGTAATTTAGCAAACAGAAATCTGATTCCCACTGAGCACAATTTTTAACTACCACTTTTACATTATATTTTTAAATCAAACATTGCATAATCTCACAAAAATCTAGAGTGTAGCCTCTTGGCAATTTCAGTAGAAAAGATGAATTTCATTTATGACTGATAAAGTATTAAAAGCATTGCAAAGTCCAAAAACAGTTTCTTTGAAGTTATAAACAGAAGAGAGTTATAAAATTGTGCAAGAAATCATCAAAATATTTACTGTAGAGTTTTCCCAACCTTCACTACTTTTATAGGCCAGGAGGTAGTACCAATACTTTTAAAGTTGTTGTAGCAGTAGTCACACTTGGGATTACTTTCTTGACCTATTTTTCAGGTGGTGGCCATATGTTTGGCTTCAATGCATACGCATTTTTTTTATTTACCTCTCTGGTATATCAATCATTTTACAATGAAAAAAAATGTGTTTTAGAACATGCACTTGGGCTCCTGGGTGGCTCAGTGGGTTAAAGCCTCTGCCTTGGGCTCAGGTCATGATCCCAGTGTCCTGGGATTGAGGCCCTCATCGGGCTCTCTGCTCAGCAGGAAGCCTATTTCCTCTGCTCTCTACCTGCTTCTCTGCCTACTTATGATCTTTCTCTGTGTCAAATAAACAAATAAAACCTTAAAAAAAAAAAGAACATGCACTAAGTCCATCAAATTATCAGCAATTTATCTACAGAAAGGTAAGATATGACATAGAGGTGGGTAATATGGTTCAAAGAAATCAAGGCAGAATTTGAGAAGTAGAGTCCAAAGTAATTGTTAAAAATTCACAATTAGAGGAAAATACATATATATGGATCATTTAAGAGGAACTGGTTGACATGATGCTGCTTTTTTGGCATGTGTGTTCAACTCCTTTAATCTGAAACAATTTCTCAGAAAACAATTTCTCAGACTTCTTTGTATTACATGAAATTAACATTTATGAAGTGTATAGGTCAGTTTTGTTGTTTTTTGTTTTTGTAGAATGGTCTCAGTGTATTTGTCTGATGTTGTGTCCTTTTCAGGGCATCTTATATAAAAATACATGATATAAGTTTGGTCCTTTATTGATGAAATTAACTTTGGCCATTTGAATAAAATGACATTTACCAGGTCTCTTCACTCTAACACTATTATCTCACCATTTGTAATTGATAAGTAATTTGTGGGAAGATACACTGAAATTATGTATATATTCTGTCCCTTATCAAACTTTTACTACTAGCTCTAGTGTCCATCCCTGTCTATGCAATTCATTATTTCGATTATTGAGAAATTATAAGTAAACAATAATAGATAATAAAATAATGATAAAAGCAGCTCAGTCAGCTGTTTATTGTTTAGCATCTACAATAAGTTGTAGCTGAAATGTGTGTTCATCCTGTGTCTTCTCAAAGTTTAACTCAGGGAAGTTCAGTCATAAAGCCTACTTATACAACTGCTGGTAGGCTTTACAAGAGTTGCTTCTAGGACCATTCACATCACTGTTGAAAGTCTTCAGAAAATCTACTCTTGAGCTCACTCAATTGAGCACCTTTTGGGGTACCTCAATTGACTTTCCCCAGAAAAAGCAGTCTGAGAGAAAGAAAGAGTACTCCAGGCAGAATCTTTGCATATTCTAATATTAGAAGTGACATCACATCACTTTTACCATATTCTGTGTCATAGAAGTAAGTCAATAAATCCAGTCCATACCCAAGGAAAAGGAATTGCAAAAGGAATGATCCCCAAGAAATGGAGATCATGGGGGGCCATTGTAGAAGTTGCTTACCACAACTACCATAACACACAATTTTAGTGTGTGATTACACACCAATAGAAATCATTATCAAATATTGATTTTTACTGCCCACCAAGCATATATATTAAGTTTGCATTATTATTGCATTTCCTTTCATAGCTATGAAGTTGATATGAAAGTGTTTCTTATTTCATATATTTTATTCTATATATCAGGGTCATTGAGTAACAGCTACCAAGTAAGGGATTTGTTTAAAAAATTCTTTTTGATTCAAACCTAGTTACTATATATATTTAAATTATGTAGAGTTCACAAAGTAAAACCTTTAATTTAAAATTAAAAACTTGGGAAGCCTGGGTGGCTTACAGTTAAGTGTCTGCCTTTGGCCCAGGTCAGGTCGTGATCCTGGAGTCCAGTGCACTGTATTGGGCTCCCTGCCCACTGGGGAATCTTCTCTCTCTCCCTCTGCAGCCCTCCCCCAATGGCCCAGATCATGTTCACTCTCTCTATCACTCTCTCTCTCTTAAATAAATAAAATATTTAAGAAATAAAATAAGTAAAAACTTTAAATTAAAGTAATTTTTATACACCTATATGCCAGCTATACTATTACCCAAATCAAGATACAAAATATTCTCAGCACCTCAAAGTATTCTCTTTTATTCATTTCCAATCTAATTCATCTTCCAGAGGTGACCACTACTCCTGGTTCTTTCACAAAATATGGCCTTCTTCAGTACAGGATATTATATACTATTTTATGTATGAATTCCTTCATTCAACATAATATCTGAAAGATTCATTCATGTTGTTGCATTAATTTGTTCTTTTTTATTGCTTTGTAGATTCTATTTTATGTATACAACAGAACATATTTATCTATTCCCTTGCTAATGAATATTCAGTTGCTTCCAGCTATTAGTTCTTTTCTTTTTTAAATATTTTATTTATTTATTTGACAGAGAGATAGATCACAGGTAGGCAGAGAGGCAGGCAGAGAGAGAGGGGGAAGTAGGCTCCCCACCGAGTAGAGAGCCCAATGTGGGACTTGATCCTAGGACCCTAAGATCATGACTTGAGCCAAAGGCAGAGGCTTTAATCCACTGAACCACCCAGGTGTCCCCAGCTATTAGTTCTTATGAATAAACTGTTTGGAATGTTTTTTTTTTTTTCCTTTTTTTGGATGCACATATACACTTACTTTTCTTGGATTCTTAGTACTAAAATTGCTGTGTCATTTGGTAGTTCTAAGACGGATGCCCATGATCTCCATTTCTTGGTGTTTATGTTGAATGCATGCTTTAAACTTGAATAGATATTTCTCTAAAGAAGATATGCAAATGGATCATGAATCCAAACCCCACCTTGGGCATAAAGCTTACTTTAAAGCAGACAAACAAAAACAGAAACAAAAGATACCTTAAAATTCACACGTAAAAAATATTTTAAAGATTTTTTAAAATTTATTTGACAGAGAGAGACACAGCAAGAGAAGAAATACAAACAGGGGGAGAAGGAGAGAGAGAAGCAGGGTTCCTGCTGAGCAGGGAGCCCAATGCGGGGCTCTATCCCAGGAGCCTGGGTCATGACCTGAGCTGAAGGCAGATGCTTCATGACTGAGCCACCCAGGGACCCCAGATGTAAAAAAAAATAAATAATTAATCTCATATTGCTTTCAAGCAGCACTGTCCAGTAGAAGTTTCTGTGATAGAGGTAATGTCCTGAATTATCCAACATTGTAGCATTTAGCTATTTGTGATTGTGACTATTAAGTTTTGGAATTGTGGCAAGATGGTGGCTGAGAATTGGGTGAAGTGTAAGAATTGATGTTTATGTATATTCAGTATCGCAGGAGTGCCCTCTTGTCCTTGTCTGGGGTGTGTCATTATCCTTTGTCTTTAGATTCTGTTCTCCTAAGTCTCTGTAACTAGGTCCAGTTTATGTTTTGTAACTAGCCTTGGTCATTCAGAGGTTTCCTAGTGTATTCCCTGAGGAATGACAATTCCCGCACGCCTCCCCACCCCAATTCCTTGGCAATTGTGCTAATACCTAAACTTAATGACTGTGGATCCTGCCTCCATGTGTGTGAGTGACTTTCTTCAGGCCTATTCATATCCACTGTTTCTCAAAAAGGAGCCTTGGGAATACAGATACTCAATTGCCTTCCCCACAGAGGTGGGTGTGCACACTTGCCTGAGAAGAAGCCCTGGGGCTGAACTCTCAGTCCTTTCTCTAGCCATTGCTGCCCTACTCCCAGGCCTCACAAAACAGGATCCTTCCAGAGGCTGCCAAAATCTCCAGGCTAGATCAGGAAACAGAGAACTACCACTCCAAAAACTCTGAGCTTTTCCATAAGAGAAATACATGGTAAAATCCTGTGTCTCCTTCTCTCTCCTCCCTCAGCCATCCTCCCCAGTCTGGGAAGGACTTGGTCAGTGGTGTGGTAAATTCCTTCGCTTTCAAGCTACCATTCCCTCTAGCTCTTGGCTTACCCTGAGATTAATTCTCTATGCTTTGGTTAGAATTTTATAACCAAATTTTTATAAGTTGAGATTTTATAAGTTGATTTTTATAAGTTGAGATTTTTATACAAGACTCAGAGATATACTGCCAGATTCTCCAGGGAGAGATTTGTAGGCTCTGCTGTCAGCCACTACTTCAGCAAAGGGTTGGCCTGCATACAAACCACTGAGGAGGCTTTACACCCACAGCTCCCTAGGGGCTTACCTTTCTAGGGCTTTCTCTGACCTTCATGGTAATTCCATTTCTTCCTCTGCCTGGTCCTGCTTCCTCTCCCTCTCTTTCACAGGTGTGAATCCCTAATAAATACCTCACATGCTAAATTCTGTCTCAACATCTGCCTCCAAGAACTCAACCTGGGGCATTTGGTTTGTAGTTCAAAGCTGAGCATTGGCTTTTTTTTTTTTTTTTTTTTTTTTTTTTTTTTTTTTTTTTTTTTTTTTTTTTTTTTTTTTTTTTTTTTGCCTAGGCAGTGTCTGCCTGCCTCTTATCTATAGCAATAAACCTAATCCCTTTGGCCTAGTCTTTTTTTTTTTAAAGATTTTTTTATTTATTTGACAAAGAGAAACACAGCCAGAGAGGGAACACAAGAAGGGGGAGTGAGAGAGGGAGAAGCAGGCCTCCTGCCAAGCAGGGAGCCAGATGTGGGACTTGATCCCAGCTCTCCTGGCTCATGACCTGAGCCAAAGGCAGTCGCTTAACCAACTGAGCCACCCAGGCGCCCCCCTTTGGCCTAGTCTTAATTGCAAGATGATCCCAGAGAAGAAATATAAATTTTTAAAACTGAAAAATACTTTGGATGATATTTCAAAACATTACATCCTTGACTTCCTTACTCACTCACAGTAACCCCAGGAGAATTGAGGTTCTGAAATTTGACTTTTCTTCATGAAACTTCCATGTGATTAATGATTTTCAGGAGAAAATGAGAGTCAAACTACAAAATGTAAATGTATTCACCTGTGTTTCTTCTAGCTTTAGCATACCAAAATCTGTATCTATCTGATAATTTCACTTAAAAATTTCCCTAATCATGTATTAATAATTTAACATTAACATAAGAGCAAAATTTCAACATGCATGACATTTCCCCTCTCTAGCCAAGGATTGTTTTCCTGGAGAAATACGGGTGTGTTTTATGATTCTCTTTCATTTGCATTTTACAAGTGCCAGGACCTTTGGCTAATTTCTGCTTTCTCTGCATAAAAATTTTCTAGTGTTTAGGTAATACAGCACTCATGAGATGTCCTACCTAGGAATAGCTGATTAAGTAGTGACATCTTATGTCCCAGTACTGCCGGGGAATATAGGTTTTCATGTAATGAATCATCCAAATTGCCAAAGGCACGCTTTCAAGTGTTAGAAATTTGTAGAACTACCTTAGGTTGAAAGATTTCTAAAAAGCATGGCTTGTTAGGCAATATTTAGGAAATCAGTGATACTAAGGATGTTGCCAACTGTTTGTCCCAAACTAACCCATCTCAGGACTGTTTTCCTTCCATGCTAATCGAATAGCTGACACTATTTAATGTGCTTATTTCATGTGATGACAGTTCTGTGTGTGTGTCTGTGTGTGTGTACGGAAGTGAAGTTTATTAAGAAATTACTTTGTTCAAGAGCTATATAGAACATATAAAATATATAGATTTTTAATCTTTCCTAAAGACCATGTACATGCCAAAGAGAAAATTTTTAAAAATTGGATTTGTAATAATTCTGGTTGAACTGTAAATATATTTATTCATTCAATCTAACTCTTCCAAAAGTTCTATTTTTTAATGAAATCTAAATCTAGTTGTAATATTTCATTAATTAAATTATATATTTTGTATATAAAAAGCTGTACATATTTAATGTCTACAACTTGGTGAGTTTGGAGATAAATATATATGTATGAAACTATCACTATGATGTATGCCATAAAATATCTAATACCTCCAAAAGTCTTCTCTCACCTTCTTATTTATTTAATTTTTTGGTATAAAAACACTTAAGAGCTATCCTCTTAGCACATTTTAAAATACGCACCATAGTATAGTTAACTATAGGCGCTGGGTTATACAGTAGACCTCTAGGATGTATTTATCTTGCATAACTAAAACTTTTTGCTCTTTGACTAATAGCTCCTGTCCTAACGCTGGCAGCTGCCTTCTACATTCCACTTGCTTCTTCTCTGAGTTGACTATTTTAGATTCTGCATATAAGTAGCATCAGGTAATATTTGTCCTTCTGTGTCTGGTTTATTTCACTTAGCCTAATATATTTCAGGTTCATACACATTGTCAAAAATAACAGGATGTCCTTTTTTAAATTATTTATTATTATTATTATTATTTAGAGAGAGAGAGTGCATGTGCATGAATAATGAAGTTGGAAGGGCCAGAGGGAGAGGGACAAGCAGACTCCACAATGAAAATGGAACCCAACATGAGACTGGATCTCATGACCTTGAGATCATGACTTGAGCTGAAATCAAGAGTTGGATGCTTAAAGACTGAACCACCCAGGTGCTCCCCTTTCCTTTTTTAAGGCTGAATAATATTCCTTGGTATGCATACTGCACATTTTCTTTATGGATTCATCCACTGATGAACATTTAGGTTGCTTCCATGTCTTGACTATTGTGAATAACCAAACTGATAAGTGTAATGTGCAAAATATGTTAAAATGTTTTAGACTAAGTATTTCTGTCTTTTTTTGATCAGAAAAACCTATGATTTATGGCCAGCTCTATAACTGATATGTATATCACTCTAACTCTTCTTAAGTACCTTGCACCATCCCTCAGCAACCCCTCCATGATTTTAAATGTTTCCTTTCCTATATACCCCAAAGCCAGAGGAATGAGTTATTGCCAGTTACCATTCATCCATAAGTCATTCACAATAAACTGTCTAGCTTCTAAGCTACTGTTATTAGATTTAACTTCCCACCTTCCAGTTTTCATGATTTTTATGAGTTTTTTGTTTTGTTCTGTTTTAATATCTTTCTTGAAGATAAGTGGAGTTTCAGGGAAGTAAAATCAGATATTCTGTTCCTTGTACATTGATTTTCTCTCACACAACTTTTCTTTTACATGTTGAACTTCATTAGTCCCTGAATCAAAGTGTCCTGGTATCACCTTTTCTTACATTTTACTCACCACAATATACCCTTCTAGCATCATGGGATTGGGAGGAAAAGCAACAGAATAACAATAAGAAGTAATAAAAATATTTACATTGGCAAAAATCACATCTCTAGAATAGTGCACCTGGATAATATGATGGTCCACATGCATTCATGTGCCTATACCCACCACCCTTCTCTGTGTGAAAAGGGATATGCTTTAACTCATGGTCACCCTCTGCTTTCAGCTGTAGCATTTTCTTCTACAACCCCATACTATGTTTATCTACTTTTAGTTTTCAGCATGGCTGCTTTCTAGAAGTTTCTGACTTTACACTTTTTCTCTGAAGACTCTATCTTATTTCTCAAATATTTTATACCCATTTTTACTTCTGGACCCAAATGTTTGTTATATAAGTTTTGTTTGTGGACATTCACACTTTGTAAACTTTGTTTCTCTGAACTTCTACCACGTAAAGTAAACCACAGTATCTTCTTATTTATTATTGTTTTTTATGACTCTGAGGTTTTTTTTTTTTCAGTTAAGAAACCTAAAAACAAGCCTTAAATCTCTTGCTCTTCCAAACACTTCCAACAGTGGTCACCTAATGATCTTTTATTTTTTTTGATCACCTTGACTGTACTAGGTAGGTGCCATGCTGATTACTCTGGCCAAATCCTGCTGGTAGTCTCAATCTGGCCATATTATTTTTCTAGGTTTTTTTTTTTCTTTCCTCACTTATTTCACATATAGATTTTGTTTCCTGTCTATAGTTTTTGGCAGGTTATTCTGCTTTTTAGTAGAATTTTAGTAGTAAAAAAACCCTTGTAAACATGCATCATCATTAGGTCATGATAATTTAATTGGATTTGCTTTCAAAAATATCTCTTTTATTTAAACCCATTCCTTATTTAATTAATATTTTTATTGATCAAAAATGGTACAAAGCATAAAAGCACATAAGATACAAGATGATAACATACCCTGGATTTTTATTGCGAACTGTTTAAGCCCCAGAATCCCTCCACTTAATCCATTTAGATTAACAAAGAGTTGAGTGTCTATCATGCATTCATTATTAAATCAGATTCTGGTGATTCAAAAATAAAACACAGATCTCCTCTGAAAGAAGAGAACTGTGTAGAGGGGGAAGAAGGTTTGTGGAATAATTGTTGCAATAGACTGTCACTATTGAGACTGTCAACTGTTGAGATAAGAAACACTTATAGGTAAGTCAGGTATTCGTGGATCATATAAATCAGAAAAGAATGAGAACCTCCTTACTCTTTCTGAATGTATTGCTATGACACTTGCTCACACCCCATTTTGCTTTTTTGTTGAGAAGCAATATAGTTCTGAAGGAAAAAAAACGTGCTTAGTTCTAACTCGGGGACCAAACCGGAGTCATGTAAACCAGTTTCCTTATACTGTTTTCGTTCCTCTCGTCTACTGATTTCTATTTACTCAGTAGCAGCATCAATTCAACGGCAAGCTCACAGCTTGGGTGGACATTTTACCTTATGCCGTCTTCAGGGCTTGCCTAATTCCAACTTGCTTTACCATTTGTTATTTGTCGGAGAAACGTATGCCCCCAAAGCTCCATGTAGTAAAATGAAAGCCCATTATACTATTTTATGATGAGAAATAAATAATGCTTAACATGTTTCATATTCATCAGAATAATTTCCTTATGTTTCCATCATTTGGCCACGGGGAATTTCTTTCACACTAAAACCTGTTTCCTGGCTTCGCAAACACTGTCTAGCTCCAGGACCCTTCTGACCCAAGCAGTCTGTTCTGTTGCTGCTAAAATGTTGCTTTTCAAAGAAGAAAATATGTTCTGTTCTATTCTTTCACTGTTCCATATATGACGTTCTAATTATCCATAATGGAAATTACGGGTATATATATAAAATATATATAAAAAATGTGTGTATGTACACACACACACACACACACACATTAGAGAGAAAAGGACCCTACACACACACACACACACACACACACACACACACACACACACACACACACATATTAGAGAGAAAAGGACCTTCCTCCGGTATCTTGTTTCTTTTGTATTCTCAATCACCAAACTGTTTTCAGAATATGAACTCAGTGCTATTAGATTCCAGCAAGGATCTAGTGATATTGTGAGTTCAGATTCATTGAGCTTTTCTGTGGGGAGGTTTTGAGGCAGTTATATATTTTAAAAGCTAGCACATCACATAGTGACCAATTATTTGCAAACCCCAGCCAGAATGCATTTTGTATCCCCCAAGATGCTTTGAAAAATTATCAGATCCACCCATCATTTTATCTCTGAAATGTTAATGATCTTTTGAGATTTAGAATGCTTTGTGATGCAAACTGCATATTTAAAGGCAAGTCCTTTACATTAGAAGTTAGCCAGATTCTATCCTTTCCAAATACTCTAAAGTTTGTGGCATAATCCTGATTATTCTTGGATAGATTGTTTTCATAATGAATATATATGAATTAGTTACCTTATTGGCAGGGTTTTTAAAGGATTATAATTTAAAGGTTAGGCATGTCTTGCATTGTAGACTTTGGAATAGCACGCAATGAAGTGAACAGTTTATTATGAAGCTTGAACAAAGTGTATTAAGCATTCAGAAGACTAATTCCTTTCATGACTTTGATAATAAATCTACTTTTCTCATGCAATTAATTCACTTGAGATCCATAGTCTTCTCGTAAACCTTGTAGCAAATGTTTAACCTCAGAATTCAAATGCTATAGTACTCTTTATGATAATAAATGCTATCCCTCTGGGATTGTGAATTTGGTGATCATACATAGTGCTCCAGTTGGAGAGACCTTACCTCCTACATACAATATATGCAGGTCTTAGAGTATTTCATTACCTAAATTCATCAATTTTATTTTCAAATACACATATGCATCCTGCATTTCTATGCATGTGGATGGGGTTTTTCTTAGCCTCAATATGATTAATTCTTAAAACAAATCATGATTCAAAAAACTTTTGGAGTACAGCCTTTACTATGTTTCATTAAATTAGGCTGAATTTTTTTTAAGATTTTTTTTTTTTATTTGACAGAAAAAACACATCTAGAGAGGGAACACAAGCAAGGGGAGTGAGAGAGGGAGAAGCAGGCTTCCTGCCAAGCAGGGAGCCTGATATGGGACTCGATCCGGGGTCTCCAGGATCATGAGCTGAGCCGAAGGCGGTCCTTTAACCAACTGAGCCACCCAGGCGCCCTAGGCTGAATTTTATTGTGGAATATTTTAACATCTAATAAATGCTAAGAATTTAAGAGTATTTTGATATGAAATAAAGCCTTTTTTCCCCCTTTTCATTTGTAAAAAGAATGCCACAATTTCGGATTCTAAAAGAACACCTGAAGTAGTTAGTGCACTTTCAGGAAAAGTGATAAGAAAATAATAACAAAAAATGGCCTGGTTAGAATTCCCATAAGGTCTAAGAATTCCATGTACCTGCCTTAAAAGAAATTAATATATAGTCTATGGTATTCCAAAGAAATCCATTGAATGCTTAAGACATTTTTAAACCCCGGGCACCTGGGTGGCTCAGTTGGTTAAGCAACTGCCTTCGGCTCAGGTCATGATCCCGGAAACCCAGGATCGGGTCCCACATCGGGCTCCCTGATCGGTGGGAAGCCTGCTTCTCCCTCTCTCACTCCCCCTGCTTGTGTTCCCTCTCTGGCTGTGCTTCTCTCTGTCAAATAAATAAAATCTTTAAAAAAGAAAAAAGATATTTTTAAAGCCTACAAAACAACTGCCATAGTTGTTTGAACATTAGTACATTATATAATCTAATTAATACATAAGCAATGACAAAATGGGAGAAACACAATTCAGTTCAAAATATGTCTTGAATGTTCCACATATGCAAGCACCAAGGTCAGTTGTATTGTAGTGAAATCAAAGATCAATATTATCCAATATTTGTCAGAATAACCTAAGCAATTAAAAAAATATCATTTTTTTCAAACATACACATATACTCATACAGAGACAACTAAATAATAAGGTCTTTTTTGTTTGTTTTAAATTTTGTTCTTGTTCTTTGTCTAATGTGGGTTTCCAGGGGGACTTTGCATGTCACATCCACTCAGGAACATCCTGATTGCTTCTATCCCCACATGACTGTCCACAACAGCAGGGGAAGAGAATACTGTAGACTTTCACTCTTATGATTGAATACTCTGGCCCAGAAATGACATATGTCATTTCCACCTAAAATTCACTGGCTAAAATAATCCCATGGCCACTCCTAACTTAATAGGAACAGGGACATACAATCATCTTACAAACCCAGAAGGAAAAAAATAAAAGAAAAACAAACTCCAATGAGCTCCAGTAACATCTGCCATACATACACTAGCCTCCATCTTGAAGGCTAATCAATACAGGCAAACATGGACATGAAAGCAATCACTAAATCATTCATGGGAGGATGCACTTTTTGATGATAGTAAAAGGAGGAAGCTAATTTTGAACTCAAACTTCAAAAAAGATAGTAATTTTACTGGGGGAAAAAAAAATGTAAGCCTGAGATGAAAAGAGGTATTCCAGGTGAAGACAAAGATTGCTTAAATTTTCATAGTCTCATTGTCCCAGAAGATGTATCTTTTTATCTTACCAAGGAAAACTATTGCATGTTGCCTCTTTTGTTTAAGAGTAGGTCTCTATCTTTACTAGTATTAATTTTAGACTTTGAGACATCATTTGATGTCTTTTATTTTATGAAAATGATGTTACAATTCTCATTTAAAAAACATATGAATTTTATTTTATTTTTAAAGACTTTTTATTTATTTATTTGATAGAGAGAGACACAGCGAAAGAGGGAACACAAGCAGGGGGAGCGAGAGAGGGAGAAGCAGGCTTCCCGCCAAGCAGTGAGCTGGATGCAGGGTTCCATCCAGGGTGTCCAGGATCACGACATGAGCCGAAGGCAGTTGCCTAAACAACTAAGCCACCCAGGCACCCAAAACATATTAATTTTGACAGTTTTTAAATGAAATGAATAACTGAGGATCAATAAAGTAAAAATTGGGTGTCAAAATGCAAAAATGTTAGTAGTGGTCATGGCCATCTTTCTATTGTGTTGTTAGTAATTTTCTGGAAAATATAATCTGATCAGATGTCTGATAAAGAATTTTAACCCAAAGTGAATCAGACTAGCCCCACACATAATATAAAGTTTGTGATTTTTTTCTCCTAAGAGATCCACAGTTTTGTTTTAATATCTCTTATCAGTAAAAAGTACAATGCAAGACATTTGCCTTCAAATGTAGAATATAGGAATTCTAAGTGTCTGGGAATGTGAAGTGCCATTCACCATTGAGAGTAGCTAAGCAAGAGAGATTCGAAATATGGTGCACAGGATTGTGGTCAGCAGCACCAACCACCATCTTTGAAGAGTAGATTGCAAAAGAAATGATGGGGAGGTCCCATGGTATAGGGGGGCTTAAGTGTGTGGACAGGTAGCAGACTGCCTAAACTGGGATTTCAGCATTACTAATCCTCTCTTTGTCTCCCTTTATTCATCTGTAAAATGAAGAGCATGATGGTTAAAAAAAGAAGTGAGGTAAGTCCTAGAGATATAATGTACAGCATGATGAATAACTGTAGTTAATTATACTATGTTGCATATCTGAAATTTGCCAGGGGAATAGATCTTAAAAGTTCTCATTACAAGAAAATAAAGTCATGACTCTATGGTGCAGACCTTGACTAGACTTATCATGGTGATCATTTTTCAGTATTTTATTTATTTGACAGAGAGAAACACAGCTAGAGAGGAAACACAAGCAGGGGGAGTGAGAGAGGGAAAAGCAGGCCTCCCGCTGAGCAGGGAGCCCATTTGGGACTCAATCCCAGGACTCCTGGATCATGACCTGAGCCAAAGGCAGATGCTTAATGACAACACCTCAATTTTTAAAAAGGAAGAGAGAATGGCCAATTTTGTGCAAAACCACACATTGCTATGGTGCTTTCAAGTTCAATGGTATAAACCTAACTCCAGAAATCTACCTCCATTTACTTCCTGATGCTTAAAATGTTTCCATAGTGAGCTTAAGATCTCAACACTTATTAAGATGTAATTCTCTCCGAGCAGGTTATTACTAGACACTAATAAATGAGCCTGGAACTTTCATGAGATGGATTTAGGCAAGGCTATAACAAAAAGATATAGGGCATAGAAGAGGAGAGAAAATGTAGGATAAATGTTATTGACAATAGGAACAAGACAAAACACAGAAACAATATAAATCCTACAGTCTGAAAAGAGGAACGTCGGTGCAAGTTAGAAAATGAGGCTACCAACACAAGCTTTGATAGACTAAAAGTGATTAAAGCCGGAGAATTTGAGCTGTGATGTCATATCCCATAGTGAGCCTATGTTATGCATAAGGTAAGCGGTTCACTATTTTCAGACAGTTATATTCTCTCCACTTACTCATTATTATAAATATTATTGTTGTGAATCTCCTGGTATATAAGGGGCTTTTTTTGATTCATGATTGTTAGGATTAATGGTTATTTCTTCTCTTATTTTCTCAATAGCTCTCTTGAGTTGATGTGTAATATAAACATATTTATCTACTGCAAATTTTTCCTCTGAATGGTATGGCAATTATTCTCCATTAGTGTGAGTTTGGGGGATTCAGCATACTTCTGTCCTCCAGTCTCAATGATCCAGGATCATGGAGCTTCCATGATAGGCTCTGTAAGTTCTCTCTCACATAATCATGTAGCCAGAGGATTTCGACTCAGGTAATGAGCATGCTTTCATTTACACTTTTATTTGGTTTACATGATATTTCAAACAAGTATATTATTAGATGTGCATTAATCTTAATTACAATGAAAAAGATCTTAGCACCTAGGTTGTTTCCTGTGTTAATGTTACCCTGCTAGACACCTGTGGACATTGGAATTTGTTACCATCTTGTCTTCTAGCCAGAAAACCTCCCCATCTTTAAGGGAGGGATTGTCTGTGGGATCTGCTACACACATTACCTGTTCATGATTCTTTTTCATAGAGGCTGGGCCATATGTCCCTTGAGAATGGGAAACATATCTACTTTGCTCATCACTGAATGTTTAATGTCCATCACTGAATGCACAATATCTAGGATATAATGGAAAGTAAATAAATATTTGTTGAATAAGTTAATCAAGGCTAATTCTTCTTTCTTTCTACGTATGTCTAGTTTGATTCTGGGACAGATGTGTGTATTTTTCCTCTTTTTATATTAACACACTAAGTCTAAATAAAAGGTAGAGAAAAGGATACTAAATACCTGATTTTTTTGGTACATATTGAACAAAATTATTTATCAGACACTAAATTATAGTGAAAGTAATATTTTGCTTAGAAATTTGCTAGAATATTAACCCAAATTAATCCAAAGGGGCCCTTCCCAAATTTATATTTTCCAAGGTCATTATGACTTTTTGAAACACTGTTGAGTAAAACTTGAATAAAAATCTCCTATCTACTGCTATTCTAAAGACTTCATTCCTCACTGTTATGTTCCAGTCACTGAGATCTATTCAAAATTCCCTATGCTGAGTTCTCTCTTGTCCAGCTTCTCCATGTTTAGTTTTTCTCAATTTGGATTAATTTCCCTATCCCCTCCCACCTAGCCAACTCTTAAGCATGATTCACAACTTGATGTAGATAATATCAGAGGAAACCTCCTTGACTAATTTTCACTTTATATTATACTTTCCTCTGTATTTGTTTGCCTCCCCAGTTGAACTATTAACTTCCACAGAGTAATGAGAGTGTTAGCCATTATCATATCCTTGACACCTAGCATGACATCTGTTTCTTACAGTGCCCAATAAATATCTAATGACAATGGATGAGGCACATTGATGTTCTATGTTGTGTTACCTCCAGAGACACACTATCATTTAATTCATATGTTCTTACTGTGATTTATAATCACTGTTAATCAATGCCATTCTATTATGTAAGGGCTACAAGTAAAGTCAAACTGTCCCTATAATGATATCAAGATCTAGGCATGTACCTGGAAAAATATAATAGTGACTCCATGCTGACATATGCACCAGTAGATTTTTAAATTATATTGTTTAGCTGGAACTATAGATTGATTCTGCAGGTAATATTCTTTTTTCCAGGTTTATGTATTGTACTACTGACATAGAACATATGTAAGTTTAACATATATGACATGATGATTTGATACACATATATATAGTGAAATAATTCCAACAATAAGGTCAGTTAACACCTCCATTCTGTCACATAATTACCCATCCTTTACATATGTGATGATAATATTAAAGATCACTCCCTTAACAACTTCTAAGTATATAATACAATAATGTTCATTATAGTTGCTATGGTTTATATTAGCTCCCCTGAACTTATTCTCTTTTTGGCTGGATCTTTGTACACTTTGACAAACATCTTCCTGTTTTCCTTAACTACCAAGCTCTGGTACAACCATTCTACTTTCTTTATGTTTCCATGACTTTGGCTTTTTAGATTTCACATGTAAGTGAGAACATACATTATTTGTGTTTCTCTGTCTGACTTATTTCACTTACTTTACTGTTCTCAAGTTCCGTCTGTGTTGTTGCAAAAGGTAGGCTCTCTATTTTTTAAAATAAATTTTCTATTATTTCTTCATCTGTTGTTAGGTTGTTCCCATGTCTTGACTATTAAGAATAATGCTGCAATGAACATGGACGTTTAGATTATCTCTTTCAGACAGTGATTTCATTTCTTTCAAAATGCCCAGGAGGGGGATTACTGGTAATAGGTTTCCACTGTGACTATACCAGTTTATTTTCACCCATAATGCACAAGGGTTCCCTTTCCTCTCTGTAGCTCTGCCAACATTTATTATCTCTTGAATTTTGTTAATAACCTTACCAAAAAGTGTAAGGTTATAGTTCATTGTGGTTTGGTTTACATTTCTCAGATTATTAATGATGTTGAGCATCTTTTCATGTACCTATTGGCCATTTGTATGGTCTTCTTTGGAAAAATGTCTATTCAAGTATTCTGCCTGTTTTAAGCATTTCTTTTTTTGCTATTGAGTTGTGTGAGTTTCTCATACAGTTCTTATCAATCCCTTATCAGACATATGGTTTGCAAATATTTTTCCCATTCCAAAATTTTGCTGATTGCTTCTTTAGCTGTGTAGAATTTTTTTTTTTTTTTTAGTTTGAAGTAGTCCTATTTTTTCACTTTTGCTTGAGCATTTCATGTCATATCCAAAAATATATTGCCAAGACCAATGTCCAGGAAAATTTTCCTGATGTTTTCTTCTGGAACTGTTACGGTTTCAGGTCTTACATTTAAGACTTCAATACATATCAAGTCAATTATGAGAATAATATAAAATCAGGTCCAATTTCATTTTTTGGCATGTGAGTAATCAGTTTCCAAACACCATTTATCAAGAGACTATCATTTCCCCACTGAGTATTCTGGGCTTCTTTGTCAAGTTTCAGTTGACCGTGTATGTTTAAGTTTATTTCCGGTCTCTTGATTCTGTTGTGTTGATATATATGTCTATTTTTATATGAGCACAAGTTCTTGTCATTACTATAGCTTGTAATAAAGTTTGAAATCAGGAATGATTCTTCCAGCTTTGTTCTTCATTCTCTAGATTGCTTTAGATATTAGGGTTTTTTTGTGGTTCCGTAAGAATTTTCAGATTACTTTTCTTTTTTAAATTTCTGTGAAAAGCACCTTTAGGAGTTTGCATAGTGCTGGGGTGGGGTGGCTCTGGGAGCCACAGTGAAATTGGATGCCTCCCTCACTATCCTTCTCCCATAAGGGTGGGTGTTTCTCTCTGCGCTAGGCTGCATGGGTCTGAAAGGGGTGGGTTATGAGAGCAGTCTTACCCTCCTCAGTATGTTTTGTCTTATTTATGTGCTTCACCTGTGTGTTATAATCTTTCACTTAGAATCTTTAGCTATTATGAATGCATTTCTGTGTGTAGGTAGTTCATTACTAATGTTGGGGGAGTGTGGCAGATGATGGCTAAAACTCCTATGCCGCCATTTTGCTAATGTCTCTCCTCAGGCAATTCTCCTCCACCCCCACCCCAGGCAATTCTTAAGGAAGAAAATTATTATCAAGATTTATAAAACTATTGTTGTTAGTGATATACTTGATATGAGTACTGTCAAATAAAAAGATCAAGATAGGCAACATACATATTAACATGATCTATAAAGAAGTGCCTTCTGAGTAGTTAAGAAAAATAAAGTTTGATAAATGCGATTTTTTTCTGTATCCTAATATGTAAATACTTGAAGATCGATTTAAAACTAAGCAGTTATCTTTTAAAAAGGGTAAAAAAAAATAAAAAATAAATAAAAAGGGTAAAGATAATATAGAACACCCATTGTTCAGCTATCTTTCTTCCAACTTATGGGTGGAAAGCAGAGTCACAAAGATAGTTAAATTCTCTTGGGAATGCAAAACCCTCAGAGTCTGCTTCATCATGTGATGAGCTTCAAGTATAATCATCTTTGAGATACTTGAAAAACTCATTTATTTCACCAATAAAAGAGAAAAATACTTAAGGAGGAAGTGTCTTTTCAAAATTGCACAATATATCTAAGATTTATTGTCCTTCAAGACCACAAAAAAGACTGTATATGAAGGTGTTTTTATATTTTTAATGACTAATGAGCTATGACAAAGTAATTTGAAGGAGGAAACAAAATAGAGGTAGAAAATGATAAATCATTTATGAATAAAGAATAAATATGTTATGTTCAACAATCAATTATAGATAAATAGTAAGGAAATAAAGACAAGAATGGAAATTAGGGGACTATATTCTAATCTCTGTTAACTATTGAAAGCTACCAGACAAGCATATTTTCCACTTCTTCCTTGAATTCTCTACCTGTAAATTCACCAAAAGGTGATTGTGTAAGGAGCATCAGAACACAAATCAGGGCACTAGGTCTTCGGTCTTCTACCAACCAGCCCTGGGAGTGTGGTCAAACCCCTAAGCCTCTCTAAGCTTCCCTTCCTTCATTCCATTTAATTCAACAACTATGTCTTGAGAGTATATAAACAAGAATCTCAAATAACACAGAACATTTGCTGTTAAAAATTTTCTAGTCTGTTTAAGGGACAGATGAGGCAATTACATGCCTACATATAATGAGTCTTTTGATCAAACTGCACATCAGCTGCTTCTGTCAGTAAAAGTCTTCTTCATTGTAATAATTCATGATCTAGACACTCACATAGCATCAAAGCAAGCACTCAGCTGGCAAACGGAATTGCTTAGAATCACTGCCACTGTCTCAGGAAAAAAGTACATCACCTCTCCAATTTTGAATCACCTGATCTATACAAATAAGCATAAAGGTAACTATTTTGCCTTCTTGTAAGAACTAAAGCAAGCAAGAATTTTTATATAAAGTACACAGAATGTTAGCACAAGAGATAACAACTTTTATTAGTAGTATTTTTTATCATCATCATCATCATTATCATTCTTTCTCCTTTGAATCAAGTTAGGTGGGTGAAAAAATTTATTAATCTGAAATAATCAGTGAATCATCGAATAAAATCTTGGCTCTGCTTATGACCAGTCTTGTGACCTTATGCATGTGGTTTTCCTACCCATAACATCACTGTATCTCAGTTAGTTTGTTTTCACAATAAGAATGTTAATATCAGGGTGCCTGGGTGGCTCAGTGGGTTAAAGCCTCTGTCTTCGGCTCAGGTCATGATCTCAGGATGCTGGGATTGAGGTCTGCATTGGGCTTTCTGCTTGGTGGGGAGCCTGCTTCCTCCTCTCTCTGTGCCTGCCTCTCTGTCTTGTAATCTCTCTCTCTGTGTCAAATAAATAAATAAAATCTTAAAAAAAAAAGAATGTTAATATCATTTACCTCACAGGATTGATAGAAGGGTTAAATGAAATAACATGCATTACTAAACATAATATCTGACACATGGTAACTGCTCAATAAATATATTTTATTATTATAAATGTTAATATTAATATTATTCTTTTTTTGAAAAACTAGAAAACAATAAACGGCAGTTACTGCTATTAATAGTAATAGTATATCAGCAGCATGAATTGTTGAAATTCTTAAGGAAAGGACATGGAATTAATAGTAGTAGTCACTATTAAGCAAAACCATGAAAATGGTTATCATAACCTATTGTAATCTAAAGGTAAGAGATGTCTGACTAGCTTGAGTTGTCCCTTTATTACTGATGTGCAGTTTCCCACCTAAGAGATGAGGATATTCAACCAGGAAAAGAATCCCTTTCTTTGAAAAATGGCTCCTTAAGATGGACAAACTAAAGGTAACTAAATGAGAGAACTAGAAATGTCAGTAGGGGTAGGAGAGAGTCTGAAGATTTTGAAAAGCAAAAATGTAAAAAAAAAAAAAGTGACAATTTGTGCTAGATGGAGGCAAAGTAATATTGTCATACAGTGAGGAAATAGAAAGTATTTCTGGGAAGTAAAGATCCACTGATGATATTAGGCAGCTGTGTGGAGCCTCAGAGACTATGACGAGTGTCAAGACCATCAACATGAATAAATTGGAGGTCGGGGGATCATGCTGCTCATCAGTCAGTGTCACTGGTGATGAATGTTTCCAGGGGAAAGGTCAGTGGATGAGAGGTGATTGGAGTATTACAGGGAACAGTGCTCCTCTGTTAAGTAGGAGGCTCTTGGTATACTGACATGTGATCATTAAACCTGTCATGTCAGTAAGCAAGGGCCAAAATCAAATCAGAGGGAAGACTGCAAGAGTTTTAATAGACTGGAAAAAAAAGATCAAAATTATTAAATGCCTTTCTTTTCAACTATTACCTTTTTTTGAACTATTACTTTGAGATAATTCATGAGGAAATGCCATTGCTGTTTTAGAACCTAGTCCTTTCTCAAAAAGCAAGTACTTGCTATCTAAACAATTCCACAATAAGTCAACTTTTTGTTGCCTTTTTGCAATTTGTCTAGATATCTCTAATGAAAGTAAGCCTGTAGAGCTGTAACCAGTCGATGCAGTCTCAGGTCAAAAGTCCTGGTGACTAAACACAATTCCAGAATTAAGCAAGGCTCACTTTTAAGTGGGTGTGTATTGTGCATATGAATTGGAATGACTTAATTTATAGAGCCAAAGCGGATTTATTAACTCATTTTTAGACCAAGAACAAATACATGTATCAGGCAAGGCATGAGGATAAGCAGAACGGACTGGACTCACCCAGACCAATTCCAAGAATTGATATCCATGTGACTCAGTCCATATTACTTAATTTTTCTGAGATATAGTTTCTAACCCTGAAAAATGGGGATAGTAAACCCTATCTCAGATTTGCTGTTATCATTAAATAAAGTAATGTGTCACAAATATGTAGTAAATTGAGAAGTACATGTTAGGTTATCAATAAATGGCTGTGTTTGTGTATGTGTAATGGTCACAAAATTGGCTTCATCTCATTTTAAATCTGAATACTGACTTCATGCATAAAATTATTTCAACAAATTTTTATTGAGTCTTAGGTACTATTTGGGTGGAGGAGATATAGCAGTGACCCAAATAGCCGAAGTCCCAACCTCATAAAACTTACATTCTAGTAGGAGGGAAGCAGAAGATAAAGAAGTAGAAACTCATTGTCTATGACTATATTCATACATCAAGGTACATGACATGCACAGTGCTGTTGGGAAAAAAGCAGAAAGGACAATAAATTTAGAAATATATGGTCAGGGCACCTGGGTGGCTCAGTTGTTAAGCATCTGCCTTCAGCTCAGGTTATGATCCCAGGATTGAGCCTGCATCTGGCTCCCTACTCCGTGGGAAACCTGCTTCTCTCCTGCTTGTGTTCCCTCTCTAGCTGTGTTTCCCTCTGTCAAATAAATAAATAAAATCTTTAAAAAATAAAAAAGGAAAGAAATATATGGTCAGTGGTGATTTTAGAGAGAGTGGCTGTTGTTGAAAAGCTAAGTTCTGCGTGAAGACATGAAGATGAGTGAGGGAGCCATGTGGACAACAAGAGCAGCACATTTTAGGCAGAGGGAAGAATCTGTGTCAGTGCCTTGAGTCAGAACAAGCAAGGAGAGCAGTGTGGTTGAAGCAGAAAGAGCAAGAGTGCTTATTGTAGGGGAAGTCCAGATGTGAAGCAGAGACTGGATCACAGAGGGCTTTGGATGCCATTTGAGGGGCTTTGCTCTGAACTGTGAGCGAGATGAGAACCACCGAAGGTTACAAAGAAATGACAGAAATTGATTGAATATTTCAGGTGCTCTTTTTTTATTATCTTATTATTTTTTTTATTTTTTTGTTTTATTATTTATTTATTTTTTTTTTAGTGATTTGATTTGAAGTCTTTACCAGGTGCTCTTTTAAATATGTCTCTAGGAATCTCTATTTGAAAATCCTAACATACATAATTAAGAAGTTGCTATTTTTGTTGTCATTATTCAGGTAAGGAAAAGGGAGACAAAGAGATCGTGTGATGGATCAAGACCACATGGCGAGTTACGGTGGGGTTGGGTTTCCAATCCATGTAGGTTCAGTACACTGCTTGTGTTTTGGTTTTTTGCTTGTTTGTTTGTTTGTTTTCCATTTTCAGTTGTGCCCATTCTATTCCTTGCCATGTCTAATCTACACCTTTGTTGAGTAACAATACTTTTATAGTCATTTCTTCTGTTTTGCATCTCTATTTTCAATTCATTTTCTCATTTTAGTATGTCACTGCAAAATATATGTTATGCATTTGAGATTAGAATCTTAACAAGTTCTAATCTTTAATACAAAACTCTTTTAAAAAGGTATTTTGGGGCACCTGGGTGGCTCAGTTGGTTAAACAACTGCCTTTGGCTCAGGTTATAATCCCGAGGTCCTGGGATGGAGCTGCACATTGGGCTCCCTGCTTGGCGGGAGGCCTGCTTCTCCCTCTCTCACTACCTCTTCTTGTGTTCCCCCTCTGACTGTGTTTCTCTCTATCAAATAAATAAATGGAATCTTAAAAAAAAAAAAGTACAATTTTCCTTAGGTTATCTGTTCTTTTGTTTCTTTCAGACTATACTTTTCCTTGATCTTTCTTTTATGTCATTTCCCTTTACTTTTCTTTTTTCATTCCTTCCCTCCCTCTAGTCCTCTTCTCATCCTCTTAACTTCCTTCTTTCCTTTCTAATTTCCTGACTTTCTAACTTGTTAGCTTCTTATTTCTTTTTTCTGAAGTAAGCAAGGTTTTTCTTACATATTATATAATTCATCCTATAATATTTTTGGTTATATTCACCTCTCCCCCTGTTTTCTTGTTTATTCATCTTAAAACAGAGTTCTTCTAATTCGGTGTGGCTCAACACCCCCAGAGCATAGCTTCCAACAGCAAGTGCACAGAAGCCTATAAGAAATATACTACCTCAGGCTCTGCCCAAAGATGTGTACTTTTGCTGGATTTATAGGTGATCTGGAGACATTAACTTCTCAGAAGCACTTTCCCTGCATAATGAGAGGCATAGCATAGAACTCATCAGCCTTAGCCAATGTCCACTGACCTTTTAGGTAGAATCTGCTTTTCAGATTTACAACTCCAGGAAAGTTTAATTGCAAACATAATCCTATAGCCATCATCAAGAAGAAATTCATCTGATATCACAAATCAGAGCAGAAGGCCTCAGCTTCAGTCTCAACAGAGATTAACAGTGACGCAACTATCCTTAAATAAAAATAGTTCTGGGAGAGCTCAAGAATCAGCAACATAGTGGAACAAAACACTAGCAAATGACCACATGAAAAGGGAAGGAAAAATGACATGATCTCACATATAGAAAATGCTAAAGATTCCACCACATGATGTTTATTTTATTTTTTGTAAGATTTTATTTTTTATTTGACAGAGAGAAACACAGCTAAAGAAGAAACACAAGCAGGGAGAGTAAGAGAGGGAGAAGCAGGCCTCCCACCCAGCAGGGAGCTTGATGCGGGGCTCCATCCTGGGACTCCAGGATCATGACCTAAACTGAAGGCATATACCTAATGACTGATCCACCCAGGTGTCCTTCACCACATAATGTTTAGAACAAATAAATGCAGTAAAGTTGCAGGGTACAAAATCAGGAAAAAAAATCAGATGCATTTTATATATTAATAATGAACTATCTGAAAAAGAAATAAAGAAAACAGTTACATTTACAATAGTATCAAAAATAATAAAATACTTTGGAATATGTTTCAGCAAAGAATTAAATATTTAGGGGCTCCTGGGTGGCTCAGTTGGTTAAGCGATTGCCTTCGGCTCAGGTAATGATCCCAGAGACCCAGGAGCAGGCCCAGCATTAGGCTCTCTGCTGGGTGGGAAGCCTGCTTCTCCCTTTCTCACTCCCCCTGCTTGTATTCCCTCTCTTGCTGTGTTTCTCTCTGTCAAATAAATAAATAAAATCTTAAAAAAAAAAGAAGTAAAATATTTATATACTGGAAGTAGAAGATATTGATGAAAGACATTGAAGAAGACACAAGTAAATGGAAAAAAAGATATAAGAAATTAAAAGCTTAGGAAGTTGGGAAAAATATTCCATGCTCATGGGTCAGAGGAATTAATAAGGTTAAACTGTTTATCATAGCCAAAGCCATATATAGAGGGCATGTAATCACTATCAAAATTCCAATAACATTTTTCAAGAAATAGGAAACTTTATTCTAAAATTTGTATAGAATTTCAAAAGACTCTGTATAACCAAAACAATCTTGAGAAAGAAGTGCAAACCTGAAGGCATCACACATCTTGATTTTAAATAATATTAAAGCTACATTAATTAGAATAGCATATACTGGCATAAAAAATAGACATATTGACCAATGGAACAGAATTAAGAAACTAATAATAAACCCATGCATGTACTGTCAACTAATATTTGACAAGGAAGGCTTGCATACTCAATGGGGAAATGATAGTCTCTTTAATAAATGGTATTGAGAAAACTGGCTATTCACGTGGAAAATAATGAAATTGAACCCCTACCTTAAACCACTCAGAAAAGTTAACTTGAAATGGACTGAAGACTTAAACATAAGACCTGAAACCATAGAACTCATATAAGAATACATAGGGGCAAAATTCATTGATATCAGTTTTGGTAATAATTTTTGTATATGCCACCAAAAGCATAAGCCACACAAAAAAGAACAAAAAAATGCCAATGCCACTAATGGTATATGAGAAAATATTGCAATTCATATATTTGACAAGAGGTTAGTATTTAAAATATATGAAGACTCATGTTACTTAGACAAAAAGCAAATAATTGAATTGAAATAATGGGTTAAGTACCTGAATAAACATTTTCCCAAGGAAGATATACAAAGACCAATAAGGACACATGCATGTGCTTAACATCCCTAAATCTGGAAAATGCCAATCAAAACCACAATAAAGTATCACCTCACACCTGTTGGAAAAGACAAATGATGAAAGAGTTGGTGAGGCTGTGGAAAAAAGAAAACCCTTGTCCACTGTTGGTGGGAATATAAATTAGTACGGTCTCTATGGAAAAGAATATAGAGATTCCTCAGAAACTTAAAAGTAGAACTACCATGTAAGCTGGCATCCCACTTATGGATACTTAACCAGAGGAAATGAGAACAGGTTATTGAAAAGGTATCTCTTCATCTCATGTTCATCAAAGCATTACTCACAATAAGTAAGACATGGAAACAACTTAGATGTCCACCAATGGTGACATGCAGTATATCATCATTAGAGAACATGCAGTATATATAAATAATGGAGTATTATCAGCCATTTAAAAAATGAAAGAAATCATGGAATTTGTAACAACATAGATAAACTTAAGGGCATTATGCTACATGAAATAAAATAGACAGAAAAAACAAATACTGAGTGATTTCACTAGTATGTAGAATCTAAAAAAAAAAAAAAAGAACAAATTCATAGATGCGGGGAGAAGAATGGTCATTGTCAGCAACTGGGAGGCAGGGGAAATAAGCTGCTAGCCAAAATGAAAAAACTTCACTTTAAAGGAATCATTTCTGAGGATCTAATGAGCAGCGTGGTGACTATAGTTAACAATATTGTACTGTATGCTTGTAAGTTGCTATGAGAATAAATCTTAAATGTTCTCACCATAAGAATAATGATGGTAATTACAGGAGGTAAAATAACTTTATTGTTGAAAACATTTTTCAATATCCACATGTTCCAAATCTTTACAGTATGTACCTTAAACGTATACAATGTATGTATGTACATATGTATGTCTATTATAGCTCAATACAGCTGAAAAGTAAGAAGAAATTTATCTAAAAGTATTGCTAAATGAAACCCATTCTCTCATTCAGCACACATAGAAATATGAATTTTATATTCTGCTATCTACAGCTTACACTAATTCCAGAGTGCTTTCAGTTTTTCCTTCACTAATTTTTTTTTTCTGGAAATGTTCATTTCAAAGATGTAATGAGCCACTATTGATTGCTATCTTTAATTCTCCCTCCAACCCTGATCTTTTTAAAAATAGAAGTCAGTAAATATTCTTAGAATGAGAAGTACTGATAGAAAGAATGTTGTACTCATTACTTCTCAAAAAATCTACCCCGTTCCTCAGTCTCTGGGAAAAGGGCAGAAAAGGGAGGAGAAATCGCTTGTTTCCTTCTCCCTTCATCCTCGCAGGTTTACTCCATTTCTGATGGCAAAATATGCATTAGAAACCAGCTGTGCTTCTTAGGTCATTGCTATAATTAGAACATCTTTCCAGATTCTGGCAAAATCCAATTCTCAGAATTAGTTTTCAGTGTTTTCATGAGACTCAGAGAAGTGAAAATACCTGCCCAAATTACTAAAAGCCAAGGTGATCACACACACACACACACACACACACACACACACACACACACACACACACCATTTCATCCATTCACTGTCTACTGACATGCTTTACATTTTTTTTAGGCAAAATTAGAGGACTATCAACACGGATACTCTCCAATGGCACTACGATTCACTCCGTTTCACATTTCACTGGCATTTTTGCAGCTAATGTGGCCCCACATCTTCTAATTACATTTCCAGGTCTCAGTCACCACAAATATCTACAGATCAACATCTTTTTCTAAATCATGTCCTCATGTGGTTAAATCTGGAGCTCCCTTCCTTGCGCCCCTGCTGTTTGCATCCTGTTGTGAGAGACTGAACCCCTGGGTGTTAGCCAGCTGCACCCCCAATAAAAGACCAGCACATATCTCTGTTTTTGAAGACTTTGATTGCTTTGTTCATGTGTTGTATAACAACACAGAGAATAAGTATCTCTCTTTCCAAAATAGTTGCATGTCTCTTTTACCTCATTGTATGGGGATCCTAGACTTCCAGACTGTAGAGCAACATCCACCTTATGAAGTCAGGAATGCTTTTGTTTAATCTCAGAAAATTTAATTGAACATTTGTTTTATGTAATTTGGTAAAGCCACAATAATATTATCCATAGATTTGAGTCCAATTGCTCTGTTTCCCAAGTGACTATTACCTGCTTTTGCCATCCAGTATTTTACAGAGAGTCCTGCAAGTGTTATAGATCCTGAAATGTTCAAGGACTGAAAATACCAAATGAGAACTTGGGGGGCATTATATCAACCGAATCATTATTTTACTTGGAAAATTTAACTTAGTCAAACCAAATAGTAATATAAGATGAAACCCATGTGTATTCAACTGCCAAAAAGTCTGTTTGTTTTAAATGGCTTTTATTTCCTCTAATAACACTCCTGGAATATCACTTATAGTACTTTCACTTTTTTAATTGTAGTATTTTTAGTTTTGAATGTCCTCAAGATATATATAACTAATCACTCCTCAGAGCATACTGATTAAATTCATTTACATTTCATGGTTCTAGAGAAAGGGAAAAATAAGAGTGGAAAGTTATTCCAGAATACTGCACAAAATATGAGTAAAGATGAAAAAACAGTTAAAAATAACCAAATGTTCAATGTAAACTCTTTTTCACTGTAAACTCTTATTGCCAATCAATTTTAACATATTCTAAGATGAATCATACTATTTAAAACTGTGTCCACAGATATTTTTCTCCTTTTAGTAATTTCCCTTTATTGTCCCAGTAATTTAATACAGTGAATATGTTAATATTGCTGATCTATCCTAGGCTTGCCCATGATGCCTGAACTGGCTTTCTAAAGGACCTGGCATACAAAATCACATTCACAGAACTGTTTATAAATTTCAAAGTGCTATAGGTCAATTCAACAAGCATTTAATGTTAACAATTACTCTAGCAATAATTATGCAGTGGAAATTATATGCCAGACATGTCTGATAGATTCAAGAGAGTCAGAAATGAAATAGCAGTCATTTGAGCTCATCGACATTGGAATGAGATAAGAAATGTTGATGGTATTGAGGTGGTAAGGCCTAGATATTACTATGATGCATAAAGCTCTGTTGATACAAAGAAACATATTTATTCATTTATTTCTGATGTATTTTATTATTTATTTATTTGTACCTATGGATAGCTTACAAGACCATAGGGTCCATTATGGAAGAATGGATTTTCCCCCAGGAGGTCCTATCTCCCTACCAGAGGGGAAGGAAGCAATATTTCTAGGATGTGGCCAATAAACGGATATCTCTTTTGTTGTTGTTTTGTATCAGAGTTGTTAGTATTTTTTAAGGGAATTTTGGAAGAATAAATGGTAAACTGTTTAAAGGGAGAAAATCCCAATCAGTTTGTTGGTTGTATCTTTTTCAGAGAGATAGTGATTGCATTCTGGTGTTGTTATCCATAGGCTAAATTTACTTCCCTGTTGATGGAGCTCTTTCTTTGAAGAGGTTTGGTATTTCTGCTATCAGTCATCAGCAAATGATTTAGAGGCTGCATTCATTTCCTATGGCTGCTGTAACAAATTACCACAAACTTAGAGGCCTATAAAGACAAAAATATATTATCTTATGGTTCTAGAGGTGAGCTATCTGAAATGGGTCTCACTGGACTAAAATCAAGGTGTCAGCAGAGCTGCTTTCCTTCCAAAGGTTCTGAGGGATAATCTGATCCTTGCCTTCTTCAATGTCTAGAGACCAGCTGCATTCCTTCGTTCATGCCCATTTCCTCCAACTTCAAAGTCAGCAGTTCAGCATTTCCAAATCTGTTTCTGGCTCCGATGTCTTCTTCGGACAGCATTTCCAAATTCCCTTCTGACTCTGATGTCCCTCTTCTATTTTGAAGGACCATCTTGTGATTACATTAAGCTCACCCAGGTAATACAGGATAATCTCACTAAGTCAGCTTATTAGTAAAACTAATTGCATTCATATCCTTAATTCCCCATTGCTTTGTAGCCTAACATATTCAGAGGTTCTGGAGATGAGAACATGATCATTTTTGAGAAGCCCCAATTCTACCTACCACAAACGTTTGACCAAAATCTCTGTGTCTCCTATTCTTGGCTATGAATTTCAACTGATTTTGGTGGACTCCCAGGTAGATCAATACAACCACATTTTCTGTGTATAAAGTGGTCTAGGAGCCAAGGAAATAGTCCCTGCCTGGATCATGAAGTGAAGAGAAGTTAGACTCATCTTGACACTTTCTGAGATTATTTTTGTTTGTCATTCCTGTACCCTTAGCCAAGTTATCTACCTCCTTCCTAATTGTACTGGTCCTGTTGGCAAACACTTAAGAGAGCAGTTGTGAGCCCACATTTTGGTGTTAGGAAAACCACCAGCACCCTGATGTCTGAGTGGTATCGATTTGTTAAGAGAAGGGTTCATTCTTAAGGAACAGCCTTTGAGACTGTAGAATGCTGACATTCGTCTACACTTGCCATTGTTCATTACTTGTCTATTGGAGAAAGCTGGCTTAATTTTTTTTATATAATGGCAGCTTTCTTTACACGCAGTAGTCTAAAAATTAATTAAATTTGAAGTAAAAAAGTAACTAATTTAGTACAGACGCCCCCATAAAGTAATAACTTCAAAGTACCATGAAATGAGTATTAGTGAAGCTTCATTGGCAATAAAGATTCCTTGTATGGAAATTTCTGGTGTTTCTCCCTTTAGCCGGACTCATGGATATTCTTACTTGATATACTAACTTCACTTGTTTCCAATCGCCCCCTCCCTTCCATATATCAGAAATGTATATTCATGACCTTTGTCATATGACTATGTACTGCTTTGTGGTGTGAACAGAGTATGTGTCACTGCTCTGCTGATATTGGACTTGGCCATTTTAGTTATTTTGGCTAATTAATGGAATGTGGATGGAAATGGCAGCATGTGTGTTTTTTACCTACACATTAAGAGGTCCTGCACGTTCCTGTTTATTCTTCTGTGCTTCTACAGTTTTTAGGATCTGGTAGCATCTGGTCCAAGAATAATGAATGACATGTGGGACAGGCCTGAGCTCTACTCACAGCCTGCAGCTCAGCTAAGTCTATTTTGTGCAAGCATGTAGTCATATAAGTAAGAAAAACATAGGTCTCATTAGTCACTGAGATTTTGAAGTTATTTGTTTTGTAGTGTTATAGAAGGCTATATCTGATTACTACAACATCCAAAATTGCACCAAACAAAAATTTCTGCTGATTGTATCATCATGTTCTCAGTAATGCAAATCAAAATGAATCATCCTTGACTCTTACTATTTTTCCCAACTTCCACTTATAATTAGTCAACAAGGTCTTATAAATTGCCCCTATTCAATATTTCCATATTTGTCACTTACTCACTAATCATCTGCCACTGCTATAGTTCAGATCAGTATCATTTCTCTGCTTGGTAGCAGCAGAGAACCGTAGAAGAATAACAGCCTCCTAGCTAGACTGCCTTCATCTCAAGCATTCCAATCCATTCTTTGAATGATCTAGAATCAGAGAGTGCCAGATCCCTGAATAGAATTTGTAACTGTCTCTCTATTCCCTATACAATGAAGATCAAACTCATTGTTGTGACATATGAAGTTCTTCATCATCTGATTTCTGCTCAACTGATTACTATCTCTTTATCCCACATTATCCCAGTCTCAACCCCAATCATCATGTCACTTAGAAGCTGCTTGATATATGATTTATCAGTCTTATTGGTGTCCTTCTTCAAAAACAAAATTTCCTTTTTTGAAATGTGCTTACTTGATACATTCATAATCATCAATTAAGTACGCTGTAAGACAGAACAAAAGCCTTTTCACTAGTAATATATTTCTTGAGTTTGTCTAGATGAAATCAGATGTTGCATTCTTGGCTCTTATAGCACCTTGCACAGATTATAGCTATAGTACTTATTGTCCTAGAGCTGATAGCATACTTAGAGTCACTGTAACATACTCAATTTGTTATTCTTTGTGGTCTTCATGACGTGAACAGTGCTTGATAGATTACTTTATGTTTGCATTCCCTCAGTCATTAAAAAAAATACAAATGAGGGTTCTGTATATTTGGTGATGCTTTAGGTATTGTGGATACAACTGAATGAAATAAACAAAGTACTTCTATTACAGTGTGAAAAAACAGTATTAAACCCATACATATATTAGATGATTTAATTTTCTCAAACATGCTGATGGGCGCCTGGGTTGCTCAGTGGGTTAAAGCCTCTGCCTTTGGCTCAGGTCGTGATCTCAGGGTCCTGGGATCCAGACCCACATCTGGCTCTGTGCTCAGCAGGGAGCTCTTTGCTCCTCTCTCTCTGCCTGCCTCTCTGCCTGCCTGTGATCTCTCTCTGTATCAAATAAATAAATAAAATCTTTAAAAAAAATGCTGAAACTTATGTAGCATTCTTACTTTACATGAAAGGAAACTGAAACTCAAAGGATCTAAAAAGCAGTGAATAATGTGATTCCTTACTTCATGTACTTTTTCTTTGTCCATTATTTTTCCCTCACCTAATATAGGCCAGGATTGGAACTCTGTGGCTGCTTCAGTGGCCATGAAAGATGCATGTTTCAATTATTTGTTTTTCTGAACAACTCCAGGACGTAGTGATATAAAAGTATCATTTTACCTTGGTCCTCAGTTTTGTGAGAAAGGAACTCAGATGGCTTATCTTGATACCACATAGTGACAGTTATCTCTAGAAGGTTCACTTCCAAATGGCTTTTTCACTCATGCTTGTCTTAGTTCACCTTGATGTCTCTCTACTCTTTGCTTCCCTTCTATTCTCTTCTCCCCCTTCCTTTCCCTCCCTCCTTTTCCAGGCTTTCTCCCTCTCCCTCTGTCACTCCCTTATCCCCTCTCTCCCTTTCTTTTTCTTTTGTGTATCTCAAACTCCAGGCCTCATACTACTGCTTGGACTTTATCATAACATGATGGTTTCTAGATAATAGTACATAAAACTGACTTCTTTTGGTTTTGCATATCTCACCTTCAATTCCAAGACCTCAGAGAAGTCTTTCATAACAACTGATGTAGGATAAGTCAGTCACTATCAAATCTTTCACTTGGTATTAATTCTCTGTAGAGAATTTATCAACATCTTACATATTTATTTATTCATTTATTTCCCATAATTTCCTCTGGTTTATTTATTGAGTAACTATTGAGAACCTACAAAATATCAACTACTGTTATAAAAGTTTAGAAAACATCAGGAGGAAAAACAAAGAAGTGCTAAGACCCTTGATGACATGGTGTATCCTCACTAGAATGTGTCCTTCACAAGAAGAACAATCCAGTCTGTCTTATTCGTAATTGTATATCCAGAGCCTAGAAACATGCCTGCATGGGATAGATGCCCAATAAGCATTTCTGACTGACAAAATGAACAAAATCACAAGCTGCGGTCTACTATGAAAAGGGACAAGAGGAATCTTGGGGTGGTATGAGAAACAACAGGGAAACTCATTATTATTTGAAGATCATTGGAGCCCTCCTTGCAGACGTGATACTGAGGCTCAGAATTAGGATGTGTTGGAGTAGTGACAAGAGCAACACCAAGGAGACAAGTTTGTCACCAGTGATCTGTCTCCAAGTGATAGAAGTCAGAACCAAGATTCAGGGAAAAGGGGGGGATAATGAGAAGGAATCTGCAATTTTCTCTCTTTTGGGAGTGGGGAGAGGTTAAAGTGAAGATATATATTCATTTTTATATTAAAATCATTGTAACTTTATTTTACTTTATTTTGAACCCCTAGCTATTGAAACTATATATATATATGGCTTATATATATATATATATATATAGAGAGAGAGAGAGAGAGAGAGAGAGAGAGAGAGAAAATCTCTCTCTGTCAAATAAATAAATAAAATCTTTTAAAAATGCTGAAAATTATATAGCATTCTTTCTTTAGATGTAATATAGGCCAGGATTGAAACTCTGTGGAGAGATATATATAGAGAGAGATCTATATCCATATATATATATATATATTAAGTTAAGATATCAGTAGTTGGACGGGTGATAGGAATATAATTTATTCAGACTTTTCAAATATCAACACCATAGGACTAATGTAGGAAACCTAGAGTATATGGGGTCATTTTTCTTATTTTTCCATTAAAAGATTGCGTGCTCTTGGGTAAATCCTTTAGACTCCATGAACCTCTGTTTTTCAGTCTCGAAACTGAGGAGAATGAGCTGACTTCATGTTTTTCAAATCCTACGTTATCGACAATCCCAAGAGGAAAAGTGGAGGGGGGCCAAGTGGAGAAGTAATTTTGGAGTTCCCATATCTGCTTTAACAAGGGCAGCCCTACATCTAGCAAATATTGAGCTTCCCCATAGGACTTTACAACTAAATATTTGAAAATCATTCCCCTAGATGATTTCTATTACTTCTTCTATTTCTGACACAGTGCGGCTCCGTGTAAAACTCACAGTCAATGACTTAGTATAATACGAATTATGCAGGCCTGGGAGCAAAAACAGACCTAAATTTGGATCTTGACTCTAACATACACGATAACATTGGACAAGATGTACAACAAAATTGTTGGATGTATAGACATTAGCTAGATGGAGATATGCTGTTCTTGTTTGCATTAAATGGAGTAGCATGTGGGCAGTCCCTGAATCCAAGGATAGTATTCAACAATCGATAGCTCATTCTTATTCTGCCCTTTTCTATCTTTCAAAGGGAAAGGCTATTCAATAATAACATCAAGTTTTTATACAGTATTTTAACCATTTTTACAAATACGTTGTCTCATTTGATTCACATGGTTCTCCAGTGAGTCTGTATTAATTTCCTCCTTTCCAAAATGAGGAAATCATCTTAGTGGTCTGCTCAAGGTTATTCAGCTAATAAATGGCAGGCTTAGGCTTTGAACCTGGGCTCTCCAATGCTGGATCTATGCTAGTTCCCCTGGACTAATAAGGCAGTTCTGAATGAGTCATACATATTCAGGTTCATCTATCATCATCACTTTTTTCTGGTCCAACTCATCCATGCAACTCCTGTAAAATGAAATTGCAATTGTTTATGGCACCGGCAGTGGGTTGTTATGTCTGCTCATCTACTGAGGCAGCCATTGTGAAATAATATGTGCGGTGACCCTTCAGTGTGAAGTCTAGCACCTATGTCATACTTGTCATTGTTCAGCACTAATATCTGTCCTGCTAATCCTGAAGTATGCTTTTCAGTATTCACATCAAGGTTCAACTTTCAAGTTTAGGGACATTGCAAACAGGGAAGCATGATTTTCTGTGTGCAAACATGATACTTCATTTTTTATTCCAGGTGAAATACTGTTGAAAACAAGAACATTCCAAAGGACCGTTTTGGATAGATAAGCTGTTATTATCGCTTCAAGGATGCTGTGTTGGTAATTATTATTGATTTTAATATAATCAACAAAATTCTATAGAATATATAACCCAATTCCGCCGTTCTCTGTTATTTCTGCCTGTGTAACAGAACTGTTTTCCAGGTGAAAAACCACAAAAGCAATGGGGCCTGCTTTCTGTGATGATATTTTTGTTGCAAATCTGCTAGGAATATAGTTCTTAAAGTTTTTTTGAACTTACCCCCAGTTCCAACTAATTTCTCTCACCCTCCTTACTCTTTCTATTCTTTCTCAGACCATTCATACGAAACAACTAACAAACAGATAAACAACAATAAAAGTGCAGTGAACGACAGGAGCACATACCCACAAAGCCAGCTGGAAAATGAGTGTGATATATGACTTGTGACTTTTACCGATGCCTCTCTTCTTTGTATATCCCACATTTGGTCCTAAGTTGAGTCCTGTTATCTTAACCTTAAAAAGATACCCAGAATTTGATCCTGTTTTACCACCTCCTATTCACTGACCATACCCACTGTCATAGTTTATTTTGATGGCCTCCTAACGGACATTTCTACATTTTTTGTCAATGGAGTCTCATTGTAATACAATACACTAGGTAATTTTCCTTATCATGGAAACCAGATATCATCCTTCTTTTGCTCTGAACTCTGCAATCTGCCTATCTCCCTCAGTCTAATAGCCAAAAATCTTTACAATCCCCTATGAAGCCTTATAAACTCTGTCCCCTTGTTACTCTTCTTGTTACTCTCTCCCATTCCTTGCATTGATCTCCTTGTTGTTCCAAAAACATACACCTGGTCCCAGACACCTCCTGTCGACAGCCTTTCACCTACAATTGCCTTTACTAGGAAATCCTTTCTCTGAGATCTCCACGGGGCCCTATCCCTTCTCACCCACAGGCCTTTAACCAAATGTTACCATTCCATTGAGGCTTTCTCTGATCACTCTAAAATTGCACGTGGTGCCCTTTATCTCTCGTGCCTACTTTATTTTTGTTCAGAACCCTGGCTATCACCAACATACTACATATTTTGTTCATTGATCTTGTATAATTTTCCCCTCTCACACCTAGAAGATAAGCTCCAGAGTCAGGATTGTGCTTTGTATTGTTCAGTGCTTTATCCCTAACGCCTAAACCAGTGTCTAGTGCTTGGTAGGTATCAGGAATTTGTTGAATGAGCAACTATCCCTGCCATTCACTTTGCAAATGGAGTCCTGACTGGTACAAAGAAACTATATCTCTGTAATGCATAGTCTTCAAGACCTAAAGTTTGATCACATGACTTCGGGCAACATCAGCTCTGTGACTTTTCATAGGTCAGTTTTACTTACCTTTTTTGTAAAATGTAAAGCTTTATATGCAAGTGAGCTGGTAATTTAAATGAGACAATGTGCAGGAAAAGAAGTTTTTAAAGTTTGATGTGATACACACTGGGTGGTATATGAAACCGATGAATTTTTGAATGCTACATCTGAAACTAATGATGTGCTATATGTTAGCTAATTGAATTTAAATTTTAAAAATAATAAAAAATAAAGTTTGATGTAAATATTTATGTTATCATTGTATAAAGTTTTATTGCATTAACTACTCATAATCATTTTCTGGCACAGTGGTATAGATGATTCCCCAAAACATGGAAAGACTTCTGATTTGGGGTCAGGTTTCTCTTTTTTTTCTTTTTCTTTTTCTTTTTCTTTTTCTTTTCTTTTCTTTTCTTTTCTTTTCTTTTCTTTTCTCTTCTTCTTCTTCTTCTTCTTCTTCTTCTTCTTCTTCTTCTTCTTCTTTCCTTTGGTCAGTCTTACTGATTTTAATAAACTTGAAGGTTTTTGTTTTTGTTTTTGTTTTATTTTATTACACTATTCTTCCTTTGTATGTCCTGCTACATTCAATAACTAATTTACTTTTCAGGGTTCAGCCAAAAAAGTTACTTCCTCCACAATGTCTTCCCTATCTTTCACACAGATTAAATTGGATTTATTTTTATGTGTTTATATAGGACATCAACTTTATCATTCTCAATTCCATAAATGCAGATAATTATTCAGTGTATATCTTCTCTACTGAAAGTGCCATAAGGAAATGAACCATATGTTTTATTCCCATTCTGTTTCCAGCATGCAGCACAATGTATTACATTTTAGAAAATTTTTTGACTGAACAACAATGTGCTTTTAAAAAAATTTAAATGTCAGTGATATAGCTCAAATTTGAAACTTGATACTAAAACTCAACTCTCCATAAGGACTTTATTTTTTTTTTACCTTTTGTTAGAATTTTTGTATATATGGCTTAACTACTACATTCTTATTATCTATATGCCTTATCAACTTTATCTTCTCCCCTATATATCCAGCAAGTTTTACTACAATAGTGTTTTAAGCATATTATGTACTACATGCTATTCTAATTTGTTTAATTTTACATATTTTTGTTTTCATGTTGTATACAGTAATGTGTGTGGTATACTTAACCCATTCTACATGTAGTTTCTTTAGTATTTATGTCCATTTTATAGAAGAAAAATCTAAACTACAGGAAAGTCAAATATGTTGCATCAAGCCACATAAGGAGGAAATGTAGGGTCAAAACTTTAACTCAAATAATGAATTTCTAGAACTTATATTCTACCAGAAACATAGAGAAATGAGTATGAGATTTCCCCACACACTGAGAAAATAAGTATTCAGTAACACACAATTACAATTTAACTGATAATTTTGATATAATTGTTGCTGATGATTAAGGCTACTCACTGAATATAATAAAAGTCTTGATTAGAAAAATGGTTAATTTAAAAAAAAAAGTTGTTTTAACAAATAATGCTTTGATTTTAGTGCATAGTTTATCTGAACAATTTACACTCTATCTACCAAACACACACACACACACACACACACACACACACACACACATATTGATAGTTTTACACATTATTAACTAAAACCCACATACATATGTCTGTGTGCATGACAAAGAAAAATATAGCACCACTGTCACTTTGGAACAGACCTGGGTAATTTGTGAGCTACAGAAAAAAAAAAATAAATAACGTGTTATATTCCACTTTAAGAAGCCACCTCAAGAAGAAAAGTATTGTCTTTTTCTTCAATTATAAAGAGATTCAGGATCTGCATCAAGTGCTCTCCCAGCTATATCCTGATTCTTCTATCCTTGCCCCCCAATGTTTGACAACAGCAGATGATCATAATGGAAGTTTATGATGAATCTACAAAAAAAAGAAAAAAAAAGGTGCCGTGTTCTTTGCTACTGTCATTATAGCCAGGGTCTAGACTTCCTGGCTGTGAATCGGGTTCTTCAATTTGATTGTCCAAAGATTGCCAGCACACATCTTCAAGGGCAGGTAGAATGGCTGAGTACGGAAAGGATGGCAAAGCTTTATTAATTTTGCTTCTCTCAGAAGAAAAAAACAGATGGCTCAGCAGCTTCTCATTGCCTGTGAAGGAAATCAGAATCAATCTAGATAAACTTAGAGATGTTTAGAAAAAAGTCAGAATTGTTTTTATACCAAGATCAAGGTTTAAAAGAAAAGGCTCAGAGATGTTCTGTTCCCTACATTAATTCAACATATCTGATGCAGGATAAAGAAGCATTTGATGTAAGCAAGTTACCTATACCCAAATATGGCCTGTCTCTTGGTCTTGCTGTGGTAACTACAGGTAAGATTTCTTCAGCAAATGCAGAAACAACCTAGCAAAAAATTGTTAATGAGGTGAGATAATAAAGTAATTGTGTCAAGAATTGTTCCCTCACCAATGATCAAGCGGAAGAATTTAGAGCTCACTTCAATCAAGAAACGTCCATCCTTCAGAAAGGTGGGAAAGGACCAGAAGGGTCAGAGTCCAGACTGGCTAGTGGTATTAGTGATGAAGAGGAAGAATAGAAGATAGACAAGGAGGAAATGAAAGAGAAGCTGGGAGAAGCAAAAGGTTGTCAGTCTCCATCTATCGCTACCATTTATGAGGCATAGATCAAGGAAGGTCCTATGCTGTTCTTGGATAGAAATGCGGAAGAGGAAAAGACCTGATGATGAGTTCTTCAAGGTAAAGTGACACAATGTCTTTTGGCTTGGACCTTAAAGAGCATAAAACATTACAGAAGAAAGAAATTTCAAATCCAGCGTCAAGGGGAAAGTGCCCATGGTTGCAGAAGCAAACAAGGTAATGAAGAAAAATTCATATATTTACATGTATAAATGATTATACAAAGTTAAAGACTATATGTTACAAAAATGTATTTTTTCAATTTACATTTACTTATATTACTTTTATGGGGACCTTACATGTGTAAAGACTTAGTTCACAATAGCTTCTTAATTCCCTTTGTAGTGTCTGCAAAGTATCTCAAGTGAGTTGTTAAAATTCTATAATCAAAAACATAAATGCAGCACGAAGAGTCTGTATTTCATAGTAAATATAGAGCTGGGAAGAACCTTAAAATATAGGTGGTCTCTTCTCAGCTGAGAGAATGGAGGCGCAGAAAGGTTAAGTGACCTCACCAGCATCACATAGAACCTTGATTCCCAGAGGAGTACTGGGACTATGTTACTTCTCCATTAATTCTCCTGTGAATCATTTTATGGCTTGAAGACTCCCTGTGCAATAAAAGTTTATTATCCATGTGTCAGGAACTTTGCTAGATGCTAGAGTTACAGCAATTTATGAGACATAGCCCGTGCCCTAAAGGACATCACAGTCTAATGGTAAAGGTAGACACAAAACATGCTATAGAAACTAGTAAGTAAAATGCATGTAGAAGAGAGACATGTAATCCAGCCTTGAGGGGTCCAGCAGATATCAGAGAGAGTGACCTCCAATCTGAGTCTTAAAGGATAAGTAGACTTAAAGGATAAGTAGAACTTTTCCAGGCAGGTTAGGGGGTGGGGGTAGGCAAAGCCCTAGGCATAGGAAAGGATTAGCTTGGTAGAGGTACACATAAGCAAAAGCAGCTGATATACTGGGGAGGGGTTGAGGTATAGAGAAAATACAAGCAATTCATTGCTTCTGGAGTATGAAAGGTGAAGAGGAAGTCAGAAGGAAGTTAGTCTGCATGAATGGGTCCAAACCTTAAAATGCCCAGTAAGTCATATTTAGGAAATGTGGAGTAATTGGAGAATTTTCTATAGGAGTGTCATGTTGGTTATATTTATGGAACCCTGGTGCCAACATGTTCTAAGGAGTCAAGGAAAACGGAGACATTAGCTGGGAAGTTGGTGAAATAATTCAGTTCTGAGACTGTGGAGACATGAACTAGAGCAGAGCAATTAATATGAGGGCAGAAGAGACAGGTATAGATAGAGATATATAGATGTCGTGAAAGGTTGGGGCGCCTGGGTGGCTCAGTCAGTTAAACATCCGACTATTGGTTTCACCTCAGGTCATGATCTCAGGGTAGTGAGATGGATCCCTGTGTCAGGGTCCACACTCAGCATGCAGTGCTCTCATTCATGCTCTCTCTCTTTCTCTCAAATAAACAAATAAAATCTTAAAAAGAAGTTGTGCAAAGATTCTTACTCATGAGATTTTCTAGGAGAGGAGGGTTTGATCTTCCAGTTGGCACCAAAGGAGAAAGTAGGCTTTCTTATCCGGTTGCCTAGATGTGGAGGGGAGGGGGACAGTTGGGTGGAGAGCTAGAAAGCTGCCCTTAATCAAGCATTAAAGATGGAACAAGTCCCTTGATTTACAAAGGGATTGCCTTGCCTTTAGTGACCAAGCATTACCGAATACGATAAATGTCTAGAAATGGCAGCATTAAGGCATTTATGTGCTTTAAGCTCAAACTCTTCACACATAGATTCCAGTGACCTGGAGTATTAAAATCAGGAAATCAAGGTGGCAAAGGGCAGTCTAGAACTTAAGAAAGATTTCCATTCCAGAGGGGCAGTGAAGCACTCAACCCAGAAACTAAACACTGAATGTACAAATTTATCCAAAGAAACATAAGCAGGTAAGATCCAAATGCCAGAGCTGTTGCTGATCAGTTCACAAATTCTCAGGAACTTGGCTGGACTAAGCCTGCAGGTGAAGGTTATTATCAACTACATCTGGGAGACAGGAGTCATGTCACATTTTCAAGAGCGTACAGCCTCGTTAGTGGAGAAGAAAAGAATTCCCGTGAAACAATACAGGGCACATCTTACCATAGAAGACAACCAAGGCCATGACTAGAATTAAGCCTTGAATTATAAAAGTTCAAATTTAAAGACATCATGTTAAGTTAATATACTCACATATCCTATACTTGTGGCTAATCCGAAGTGGAAAGAGGAGAGATTTTTCAGTTCTTACGGGCAAGCAGCCTGTCTGAGAAGGCTTGAGAAGATAAAGATTCTTGCTGGGTTTTGTGACAAGATTACTTGCATACAATTGAAATTCTGCTATTCAAAGAGAGCTGAGATAATCACACAAGTTGAATTCAGTCTTCTATTAAATTCTATATATTTTTTTCAGAAGTCATAACCTGATCCATTAAATTCCTGCTTTCGTGTAGCAGTTCTCTCTCTAAGCTGACATACTGTAACACAGGAATATTTTCCAAATATATTTATGCCATCATTTGAAAAGAATTCCCACCATTAACACACTGTCAAAGACATCATCACTGAAACTGCTAAGTGTTTTTACAGAGTCATGGAATCTCAGCAGTTTCTTTGAGAGTCTATTGTGCACATTTCTACCTCAAATATCTCAGCCATAAATGGGTCCTTACTAACAGTAGCTCTCTCTCTTTTTTTTTTTTTTTTTTTAAAGATTTTATTTATTTGACAGAGAGAAACACAGCCAGAGAGGGAACACAAGTAGGGGGAGTGAGAGAGGGAGAAGCAGGCTTCCCGCCGAGCAGGAATCCCGATGTGGGACTCGATCCCAGGTCTCCAGGATCATGACCTGAGCTGAAGGCAGTTGCTTAACCAACTGAGCCACCCAGGCGCCCCTAACAGTAGCTCTCTTAATGCTACTCTATCCTGGAGGGAAAAGGGATGATGACTAGGCTGTCCTTTCAATAATGGAGAACCAGTGTCATAATAGAGGCAGAGGCATGACAATATTTTCTGGAAGTTAGATGATATATAAAGTATTCTATTCCGGGGTGCCTAGGTGACTCAGTTGGTTAAGCAGCCTAGACTCTGGAATTTGAGTTCTAGCAGTCCTGGGGCTCTGCATTTAGTGGGAAGTCCACTTGAGATTCTTTCTTTTTGTCTCCCTCTCCTTTTGCTCCTCCCCCACTCCTGCGCTCACGCACTCTCTCTTTCTAAAGTAAATAACCAAATCTTAAAAAAAAAAAAAAATTCACTGTCATCTCTGAATAGCCAAGAGTAGAAAGTTCTAGGGGACATATCCTTCAAAATAGGGTGTTTTGAAATTCTCCTCTTACAGTGGTTAAAATCAAAGGCATTGGAACAAGAAAACTTGGGTTCAAATCCTAGTTGTAACACTTATCAGATCTCTCATCCATAACAAGAGGAAGAAAATAATTAATAACTGGACTTGCCTCATAGGATGGTTGGGAGGAACCAATATTCACAACATGCTTAGGAAAGGGCTCAGATTACATCAGCACTATACAAACATTAGATGAGTGTGAGTTATTTTTTTAAAGATTTTTATTTGTTTTACAGAGAGAGATTACAAGTAGGCAGAAAGGCAGGCAGAGAGAGAGGGGGAAGCAGGCTCCCTGCTGAGCAGAGAGCCTGATGCGGGCCTCCATCCCAGGACCCTCAGATCATGACCTGAGCCAAAGGCAGAGGCTTTAACCCACTGAGCCACCCAGGCGCCCGAGTTATTATTTTTCTTGGGAGTTGATCCTGATAGGTCATTCTCTCACCTTTCTGCCTGAAGACTGATAATTAGAGTGTCAGACTTTTGGTTGTTTACTTATGTGCTGAAATCAGGGCAAAAGCTCTACTGTGAGTACAATAAATCCTCTCAATTGTTGCTACATTACTGTGGCTTTAATTCTTCAGCTAATTCTCCAAATTGGCTCAAATTCTCTATCAACCTTGTCATTTTCACCTAATTCCATAATTAATTCTTGAAAGGATTTGCTTCCCAATGCTATTTGCCTTCTAAAACAGTCAGGGATTGGAAAGCAGCAGTGTAATTGCCTTGAGAACATTTTGCTTGGTTTCGGCAAACCTGGTTTTGGATATACCCTAGGAAGAAGGATCCAAGATTTGCAGAATTCAAAACCTCATCTTGGCAGCGATAGCGCTTGACTTTGTACAGATTGTTAAAGAGGTGAGGTACTTAGCTCAGCAGGTGAGAAAATAATTTCAGTTAGCCATTATGACTGTCATGATTTGGGGAAACAACTCAGAAAACCTTTTTCATAATACTTAAAAGGTTTCCTTGACTTTCACTGAAAGAATAGGGGACATTAACAAAATTAATTTAGTCAAAGCAAAGTGATAACCAACATAATTATCATTTTTGAGCTGCATTATTCATTCAGGCAGTCATTAATTCAACAAAAAAAATTATTGGGTGTTTTCTATGTGTCTCTTACTGTTTTGGTCTTGCAATAAAATGGTGAATAAAACCTGGGCCTGGCATCCATACATCATAGTCTAATAAATTTTAGAAATATGATTTTCACTATTAATTCTAAGTATCTATGACTGTAATTGAGAAAGCATCATTTCTCCTATAACTTCTTATCAATCCCAATATTCTTGTGTACATAATAGAGTGAATGTGCTTAGATTGTATTTTAAACTCTGAAATTTAGAAATAAATATGATTCTGTGGAAAATTTCCTCAACCATTGTATACATTCCTATGGTTAATTGTTCAGTCTCAGTGCCATGTGTAAGAGGGATCATTATTTTACTTAATGATTCATAACCATTCCAGACTGAAAGATCCTATAGAGACTGAATTTATTGGTCTTTATATTCTCAGTGACTAAAACAACATCTAGAATAATGGTTCTTAATTCTGGCATATGTCATTATTTCATCTTTTATATAGCCAGGTTGTCTGGACCTATTGTGGGCCTACTGATAAAGTATCTTCCAAGGTATAGGCATGTCTATTTTAAAAGAGCCCAGAGATTTCAGATGCTCAGTTCAGCTTGAGGTTTGAGTCTCATCAGAGTTATTAATTGAATGAATGAGTAAGTGAATAAATTAATGAAAAATGTCATCACAGATTTGTACCAAAATCATGTTAGTATATTTCCTTGATTTTATGACCAAACTCATAGCTTTCCTATAACAGAATTGAAAGTTATTTAATTAAACAACTCTTTATGCCAATCTTCCATTTGTAGTTATCCAGTTTGCCAATAATATATCTTTGTTCCAGAAACTTCTGTATTTCCAAAGGAGAGCTCAAAACATTACAGACTAGGAAATTTTCCCTAGACTGGCTCACAACTTAGAGGGAAGATTCACAAGATGTGAACTAGTTGATTTTCAGGTAACCAGAGTGAGTAGGGAGAAAAATCATTCAAATATCTGAGACCTGAAGTTCAAAATCATCCTAGAAGTCAGAGATGTTGAGTGAAGAATAGTTAGTTGGTGTTTAGAGAACAGCCCACAAGTTGCAAGGGAACTTAATGATTCAAAGCAAGTACTTGCAGTAATATTTTTGTCTTGGAGTCCTCTTTTCAATATCTATTGACTTTTTACAGGAATGGTAACTTCTTTTTCTTATAGGAAAGGTAACATTCAAATATAAGATCTTAAGGAAGAGTTAGTAAAATTATGAATTATCTTAAAAGAAGTCATGATTACTGGGCAAACTTTTGCCTATTAGGACATAGCTAAGATTTTTTTTTTTTAAATGCTAACAATATTGAGAAAACGTATGGATAAGAGTAAGCTTTGCCAACAGTTTTAAGCTCTAAATAATTGCAATGCAAGAAGTGATTAATTACTAAGTGTTTTAATACTAATTCAATTAACTCCATTCATTTTCCACACCACACTGTCTTTAATTAGCTGATTTGCCATTAAAAACAGCACATTTGTGACAAGAATTATAGGGGGAAAAGAAAAGAAACATGCTGTCATTTGAATTCAAATGCTAATTTACAACTAGAGCCTAGGGGAAGAAATACATTTTGTTTACAAAAAAATCGAAAAAGAAGAAAGGCAAACAAAAAAATCACTGCTAGATATCGTAAACATACATTCATCTATCAATATCTTTTATAATGCTAAGCTTTTAGAATGGATTATAAGTTAGAAACAACATTTTAGGAATTTAATTTAATATAATTGTAATGTCTTACAAAAACATTTTTTCTTCCAATGTTTTTACTGCAGAATACAAACATGTTAATCTAATTGTTCATGACACACTAATTCCTACAATTGAATCATTTGATTTTCAGGATAGGTGAGAATCAGATTTCTAGCAGAAAGAACCATCATTATAGTGCAATTTAATTGAATACTTGACCTCAACCTGATCAGCAAAGTTATTAATGAGCTATCTTTTATGTAAATTGATATTGCTTTGTCATCTTCTCCTTTCCATTTATAAAAAGGGCATTGTGCATTGAACGCCTTGAAAAATGAGTTACAATTAAATGATAGCAAGGAATATTTTAGTCACTTATAGCTTACCTTTCTGAACTGCAGATCATTTAATATCAAAACCAGTATGCTTTCTCTATTATAATCTTCTCAATACAGCAGCATGTCATTAAATACTATTGTTAAAGCATATGTCATTGTTTTGTAATCTCTGACGATTTTAGTGGTGCAAATGTCAGTTGTTATGTGGAAAAGAAAAGCAAAACAGAAGCCAGATTTATTCAGAGAGGCTAAAATAGCAGACAATATATTCCAATCTGATATTAATCAAGAAATTAAAATAGTATCTTGTTGTATATGAAAAGTATTCCATCAATATGATAACATCTATCAGCTCATCATTTTAGTTTTCAATTGTGTTAGTAAAATGTTTTCATTAAGGATTTATATTTTCAGGGCAACCGGGTGGCTCAGTCATTATGTGCCTTCAGCACAGGTCATGATCCCAGCATCCTGGGATGGAGACCCACATCAGGCTCCCTGCTCAGCGGGAAGCCTGCTTCTCCCTCTCCCTCTCCCCCTGTTTGTGTTCCCTCTCTCACTGTCTCTCTGTCAAGTAAATAAATGAAATCTTAAAAAAAAAAAAAAAGGATTTATATTTTCATAAAGAACAAAACATATTAGTAAGATGACTGATACTAATTTATTTCAATTAACATAATATCAATAATATGCAACTTTTGGGGCGCCTGGGTGGCTCAGTTGGTTAAGCGACTGCCTTCGGCTCAGGTCATGATCCCGGAGACCGGGGATCGAGTCCCACATCGGCTCCCCGCTCGGCAGGAAGCCTGCTTCTCCCTCTCTCACTCCCCATGCTTGTGTTCGCTCTCTAGCTGTGTTTCACTCTGTCAAATAAATAAAATCTTTAAAATAATAATAATAATATGCAACTTTAAATACAGATATAAAAACACCTTCATTTAAAAATTGCTAATCTTGGGCGCCTGGGTGGCTCAGTGGGTTAAAGCCTCTGCCTTTGGCTCAGGTCATGATCTCAGGGTCCTAGGATCCAAGCCCACATCAGGCTCTCTGCTCAGCAGGGAGACTGCTTCCTCCTCTCTCTCTGCCTGCCTCTCTGCCTGCTTGTGATCTCTCTGTCAAAAAAATAAATAAAATCTTAAAAAAAAAAAGAATTGCTAATCTTTGTGGGGCACCTGGGTGGCTCAGTCCATTAAGAGTCTACCTTCGGCTCAGGTCATGATCCAGAGTCCTGGGATTGAGCTCTGCATGGAGCTCCCTGCTCAGCAGGGAGCTTGCTTCTCCCTCTGCCTCTGCCTATCTCTTTCTCTGTCTCTCATGAATAAATAAATAAAATCTTAATAAATAAATAAATAAATAAATAAATAAATAAATAAATAAATAAAAATTGCTAATCTTTGAAACACTCTTCAAAGAAAAATTGCTATCAGCTCTTATAATTGTTCCTGTTCCTAGAGGCAAGATCAGAGTCTACAGCACCAAGTTAGTTCAAAAGAAGGTGTTTCGTGAAGATTCAATCACTATTCCACCTGGTCCCCTAAAGGTGCTGAAAAATGATACTTAGTTTATGGCCTAGCAAAGATGAAGTTTGAAGATGAGTGATAACTTATTTTAGCACCGCTGTCCCACTTTTTGTAGTTTCTTTTTTCTCTTTCTTTTCTGATTTCAGCATGCCCTATGTCATTACCGTCCTTGCTTTTCAAGTCACCAACCACTGTAGCTTAGAAGGCCTGATGTGATCCATCCCCCACAATGGGAATACAGTTGAATTTGCCAAGATCTGCTTTGGGCTGATAGTGAGTTTTGAGATGAGATAGGGTAATATGTCAAGGACAATTGGCATGGGTCTACCTGCAAAGCCAGCAGCAGTTTCATATGAGAAATCACTCCCTGACAATTCATGGAACCTGAATCCACCACCGTTGAACTCAGATCCCAGATAGTGGTCAAAGGACCACTACAAGTTAAAGCAACAATGATGCAGCATTTGGCATTATGAGAATTACATTTGCCTCACAGATGCGTGTTATATATGGCATAGTGGTTTACAGGAAAAGCTTGGGAATCAGATATATTTGAACCTGACTACAGCTTCAACATGTATTAACTATGTAAGCTTGAGCAAAAATATAAATCAATTAAATCTCTGATTTCTCGTGGAAGCATATTAGTACTTTTCAGAGAGGATTGTAGAATAGATTCTATTAAGCACTTAACACATCATCATGCTCATGCTAAATGTTCAATAAATGTTAGTTATATTGTTATTATTATCATTATCATTATAGTCATCAAAGATGCTGAGCAGGAACAGTCCTCATCAAGGAGGCTCCATATCTCCAACTTCCACAGCAATTTGTTGGGACCATGTGATTACTACTGACAAATGAAATGTGAGCTCAGTGATGTGTGTCACCTCCAGAATGAGGCAATTAAGAGACGATGTGCTTTCTTCACCTCTCATTCCCTTATACAGTGACTTTGAACACCACATATTCCAGGTAAGAGAGCCACAAGGTTAGGTAGGGTTATTTTTTTTTCAATTTACCTTAACACGGCCTAGTCCAAAATGTCCAATACAGGTATTCTGAGATAAGGATGACAGACCTAATTGCTCCCATTTTTTTTTTAAGATTTTATTTATTTATTTGACAGAGAGAAACACAGCGAGAAAGGGAACACAAGCAGGGGGAGTGAGAGAGGGAGAAGCAGGCTTCCCGCCGAGAGCCCGATGTGGGACTCGATCCTGGGTCTCCAGAATCATGACCTGAGCCGAAGGCAGTCGCTTAACCAACTGAGCCACCCAGGTGCCCCTAATTGCTCCCATTTTAAACTAGGAGAAACTAAGGCTCAATGACTTTAAATAATTTCCCCTGATCTTCCAAAAATAGTCAGCTACCAAGCTTAGGTTTCAAATCTCTCGGTCCCATGGAATATTTACCATAAGATGCTAGAGAATTTAGAAACCGTTTATGGGGCGCCTGGGTGGCTCAGTTGGTTAAGCGACTGCCTTCGGCTCAGGTCATGATCCCGGAGACCCGGGGTCGAGTCCCACATCGGGCTCCCCGCTAGGTGGGAAGCCTGCTTCTCCCTCTCTCACTCCCCCTGCTTGTGTTCCCTCTCTGGTTGTGTTTCTCTCTGTCAAATAAATAAAAATCTTAAAAAAAAAAAAACCATTTATGATGAAGTTCTGAATCTATACAGTCTCTCAATCAGCCAGCATCGCATTAACAATCTCTAGATTTACCCTTCACTAGAATAGGTGCTTATAGAATAAGAATAGCGCTGTTTATTAAGCTCTAAGTATTCATTGTAAGAAAGGTATTTTTATTATAGTAGGTGTCACTTCATGGAAGGTTAATTATTACAATATCATCTGGTTCATTGGAAAAAGAATTCCTTGGATTGCTTTTCCATGCATGTAGTGTTTCACAGGCTAAGCTTGTCACCTTAAAATTGCAGAGATGTTGAACATAGATCACTTTTTACCCTCTGGAAATACAATCCAGTAATTCAGGGCAAATAAGAAAGAATTTGCTTATCTTATTCCTAGGAGGATGTGGCTTTTGGAATCCTCACTCTTTCTTGGACCTCAAATGGATTTAATAGTCATTCTAAAATCAATAAATTAAACTGAGTGCCAAAGTTTTTACTGTCTGAGTTGACTGATCTCATTGATGTCATTGCCACTCCCCACCCCCACCCACCAACCTCCACTCCTAATTTGCCAGGTGGAACAAACATAATCAGGCTTACATTTTGCCTACTATTTCAAGGAAATTGCTTGCAATCTGAATACTTTTCACTGTTAATAGGTTTTTTAGAGACAAATTGGTATTCATTATGTTTCCTTTGGAAAAAAACACATTCAAATTTTTTAAAGTTCCAAAAAAACACCTTTAGCTGGTTTTATTTTCTTTCTCGATATGTACTGAGAGCCCATTCTAACAATTCATACAAAAGCATTTGCTTTTCTGTGCCAATTCTAAAGAGCAATAATGTCTTTAAAGAGAAAACTTTGCTTTTAACAATTTCAGCTGAGTTTTAACAGTTTTTGAGTAAATGAATCATACAATGAGTGCTGGATATTTCAACAGACCTAAGATCTAGTTTTGATTCTTCCAATAACTAACTATTTGAAAATAGAAAACTCACTTACACATACTGAGTTTTAATTTAAAATCCAGTATTGTAGGAACACAAAACGCTCTAGGGTCACTTCCATTTCTAACTCTGTACATGGGTGTATATGCGGACCTTTCAATTCAATCTTACCGGATTTGGGCATTAGATTCCTAGCGAATCCTCTGTTTTAATCTTCTATCCACCATCTACCAAACAGTTCTCTTCCCCTGTAGTCACTCATTTTTCAATGGCTTTATAAAGTTATAATTTGCATATGATAACAGTTCCCCACAATTAATTGTATAATTCAACAATTGTTAGTAAATTTATAGAGTATTTAACAATCACTACAATGTAGAATATTTTTATAAACCCCAAATCTCTTTTGTACCTGTTTATGTTTAATCCTGACTCTTGCTAACAATCTTAGGCAATAGCTGATCTGGAATGCATCCTTGCAAATTTGCATTTTCTGGGCATTTCACCAAATTAAATTATAAGATATGTGGTCTTCTGTGTTTGGTTTCTTCCATTTTGCATAATGTTTTAAGTTTCTACCATATTTATAGTATGTACCAGTAGTTCATTCCTTTTTTATTGATAAATAATATTGTTTTATATGGATACCTTCACATTATGTCTATCCATTTACCAGATGGTAGAAATTTGGATTGTTTCCAAATTTTGGCTATTATGAATAATGTTACTATGAACATTTGTGGATGTATTGTTTGGGGAACATACGTTTTCTTTTCTTTGGGGAAAATTATTAGCAGTGCAGTAGCTGGGTCTTATGGAAATGGTAACTATGTAAGAAATTGCCAACTTGTTTTCCCAAGGGTTGCACCATTTTACATTCTAAAAAGCAATATATGAAAATTCAATTTTTCCATCTTGATCAAATTTTGGGTTTGTCTCTCATTTTGGTTATAGCCATTCTAGTTGGTGTGTTCATTGATTTTATATCTTAGAATTTGCTTAACATTTGTATTTCTAATTTTTTTACAGGTTTCATTTATTTATTTGACAGATAGAAAAACAGCTAGAGAGGGAACACAAGCAGGGGGAGTGAGAGAGAAGCAGGCCTCCCGCATAGCAGGGAGCCTGATATGGGGCTCGATCCCAGATCTCCGGGATCATGACCTGAGCCAAAGGCAGTCACTTAACCAACTGAGCCACCCAGGCGCCCCTAAAGATGTCCTTTAACAGGTTGAGTAAGTGCTCTTCTGTTCCAGTTTTTGGGGGAGTTTAATCATAAATGGGTGTGGCAGTTTTTTAAATGTTCTTTTCAACTTCTATTGAGATAATCATGCTGTTTTTGTCCTTTATTCTACTAATATGGTGTATAATATTAATTGATTAGTCAATTATTTATTTAAATTAATTGATATTTGATTGTTCAACCAACCTTGTACTCCTAGGATAAGCCCCCGTTGGTGTGTAAACCTATGGATTACTGGACTCAGTGTGGTAATTCTTCTTAAGAATTTCTTTTTCTGCATACATTTGTGATAGATATTAACATGCAGCATTCTTTTTTTGTAAAGTTTTTGTCTCATTCTACTTACCAGGCAATATCTGTCTAATAGTTTGAATTAAGTAGTGTGCCTCTCTTGTCTATTTTCTGTAAAAATTTTTTGAAGAACTGCCATTTATTCTTTAAATATTTGATGAAATTTTCCAGTGTAGCCATCCGGGTCTGGGCTTTTCTCTGAGGAGGAATTTTTATTTAGTTATTCAATCTGCCATTGAGTCTCACTAACAGATTTTTAGTTTCAATTATTGTGCTTTTCCTTTCTTAAATTTTAATTTGATTCTTAATTTTAGTTTATAATTCTTCTTTTACCATATCGATTTTTGATTTATTGTTGTCATGCTTTCCTTTAAATCCTGAAATATGCTTTCTTTTAGTTCTTTGAACACATTGATGGTTGGTTTGAAGAGCTTGTCTGCCAAGTGCAGTATCTGAGACCCCCTCAGAGACAGTATGTATTGACTGTTTTTTTTTTTTTTTTTTTTCTGATTTGGGCCACAGATCTCTGTTTCTTTGCATGTCTCCACATTTTTTGTTGAAACCTGGACATTTTAGAGAAACTAGTAACAACTCTGATTTCTGGTATTTTTTTCTTTCCCCATGATGATTGTTGTTGGGTTTTGTTTCTTACTTCGTTTCTTTTCTTATTTCCATTTAATGGTTTCTTGAGCTAAATCTATGAAATTTCTCTCCTCTTCAGTTTTCAATTATTGATATCTTTGCCCCATTCTTTTTTCTTATTCTTGTGTGTGGTTTTGTTTTTGTTTTTGTTTTTGTTTTTTTTAAGAGATCACTCAGTGTTGGCATACTTTAGTCATTGATTAATACTGGGACAGAAGTTACGCTCACCCCTCTCAAGCCAGTAAGTTCTTTGTGTGCTTCATATGAGATGTGTGTGCATATGTAACAAAGTTCATTCAAGTTCAGATTGTTCTCACATCTGCTCCAGATCCGACATTCCACTGAGCTCTTCTTAGTCTCCTATGTGCATGTGAGCATCCTCAGTTTTGGTCAGGAGCATGTGGTTGTTGTAGGTCTTTTCTGTCATCAGCCTTGGTCGATTCTCAAGCATGTTCCTGTATGCTTGGTCCAACAATGACCACATCAGGCAAATAGAGCCTTTCATCTTCCTGGCCCATTAAGAGTGGGTATGGCCACTACTATAAATTGAGATAACACCTGTTGCTGGTGCCAGAAGCTGCTGTGCCTTACGGCTTATCTTGCTTTGGTAGAACTTTCACATCTATTCACTTGTGGGGAGATGGATGGTTAGGAAACAGCCTTGAGTCTGAATATCACAGATGTCCACTCTTCTCATGGTAAATTCAGCAAGTTTTAATTTTGACACAAAAATTCTTCTCATATTATTTTATGCCTTTGGTTTTATTAATTTACACATCACTGAAAAGATATATTTTTCATTATATTTCTCTATGCTGCCTCCTTCTCTCTGTGGTCTAGTACACTGGCCTTATTTGATACAGAGTGCCTGCTCACGCACTTGGATTTCATAGCTGGTGTTTCCTTGCCTGAAACAACTTCTCCCTCTCTCCTCTACTCCACAGTTAACTCTCCTTTTCCTTTATATCTTAGTTCAGTCATCATTTTCTCATCTTTCCAATTAGATTAACTGTCCTATTAAAAGTACTTCAGCAACTAATAATTCTAATCCTTAGCATTTACTGCATTTATCCCCCCCCCTTTTTTTTATTCCCTGCTGAGAAATAATCTGTTTTGCTTTCCATCATATTCTCAATGCCTGACAGGATGCCTGGCATTCATTAAAATAAACAGCTGAGGGATCATTTTCTTCAATATTTGTTAAACATGGGGCCTGATTATCCTGAGCTGGTAAATAAAGTTTGACATATCATTTCTTTACATTTACTATGAACCAGACACCTTGGCAGGCATATAGAATACAAAGATAAATTAGATGCATTAATGTCATTTTTGCACATATTAATGCAAATGGACATTTTCTGCCTTAACATTATTACAGCAAAAATACTATCCCTTGAGCTAGGCCAGGTAATACTTCTCTCCACAATTTAACTTGACATGGACAAGGCAGTTTATGCAAAAAAGTATCATTGGATACACTGACTTAATGTTTTGAAGTTAAATTTTAATGTTTTCAGTTTTCTTGTATTTAATGTAAAAATTTGTTTTTCTTTCCTGGTTGTAAAAGAGATGTAAGTACAAGAAAATTATACCAGTTTTATACAGTAAATATTTAAATAACATTATGTTAAAGGAAATTCAATTAATGACAGAAGTCCATAGGTACAATTTTCCTGTAAAATTGTACTTTACATCACTTACATTTGAGCAACATAGAAACAGAGTGATTTTATATTTTGCTGTCAGAACAAAAAGGAGTAGAAAAATAGACAGTAGAAGAGAAAGGGGAGAGATAAATGGGAGAGAACAAAGAAAAAGAATTGTTGCGTAGGTAGGTACTGTGAAGAAGGGTACTGTTTTTCTACCCTCTCACTGCTACGTGATTTTCAGGGCCCTCCTGGAGAGCAGTATGCCCCCTCTGCCATCAGCAGCCTTAGCCACATAACTTGCTACAACCAAAGGAGTCTAACCCGAAGTGATATATATCCATCGCATGCTTTGCCAGCTCTCTTGCCTTTCTCCTTCCACTCAGGAGTAGTATGTCCCAGATAACAGCCCTTCCTTTACCCTGAATCCTTAAATGAGAAAATGTGGAGCTGAGCCTCATAAAACCCACAGCCACTATCGGAAATTGAGAAATAATCCACTGTTGTTGAAAGTCTCAAGGAGTTTGGGGTTATGACAATTTTACCTAGGAAATAAGGACCAAAATAAACACTGTACATTGTTGAGAGCTTTTTGAAGGAAAAACAGATGATTCTGTATTCCTGCTTTTCAAATGTCATTTTATCCCAATGAAAATAAACTCCCTTAATCTGGTACATATTTCCAAATGTTTGTGCACACAAAAACTACACAAGAACCATGAAACAAGTTAAAACAACAGCCACACCAAAGAATCAATTACTATCTTCTCCAGGAGCCAATAAAGCAAGTTGTTTCCCAAAATCCCTTTGATAAAAGAGTGATACTGCACAGGCATTACCCTGGGCTTGGAGCTGAGCTTCCTACACTCCAGCTTCCAAATATGAAGAGTAACAATGTTTGAACTTCAAAAGATGGAAGGAAAAGACACTAATTCTGGGGACTTACAGCAAACTAGATGCCTAAAAACTATTAAATGGGGGTCTCAGCATTGCTTTTTTAAAACAGCTCACCATAAATTTAAGAGCAAGAAACCTTCTTAGGTAGCCTTTCAACTCACCTGAGAGACTTTTTTACTACTTTCTCACATTGTAATTTTATTTATTTTTCAAATGTTGTGATTTTATGTTGATTTATTTTATTATATTTTAACTTAATTTTATTTTCTCAGTTTTCATCATGAAAGGGCATTGACCTAGAATTCCATTTTCATGAGTTCCTTTTTCCCAATGAAGAATGTCAAAGAAGGGAGTCAGGCCTTGGTGTGTTCAAGGCTTCTGCTAAAGGACAGTTACTGGAAAATGGTGACACAGAGCTGAGAAAGCCTGAACACTGCCTTTGCAGAGTTTTCACAAAGGATTTGGGAAAAGGCCAAACCCTTGGGTGACCATACAGGCACTTTGCACATGTGAGAAGATACAGGTTTTTACCTAACTAGAAATTACCTCCAAGCTAGGCATTTTCATGGTACACAATTCCTACTTGCATCTCAGACCACCTTTCTCCTGTCATTTTCCTTTTTCCTGCCCCATGTCTTCATAGAATATACATTTCCTAGGGACAGACATCCCTTTTGTCATTCATTCAACATTGTGGTTTGGTTTGGGTATCCCTCATTTTTTTTTTCTTTTTAAAAAATTCTGTTCTGAGCTTACAGTCTAAAAGAGATGTCTGGTAAAAACAAATTATAATAACATGTGAAGAGAACTCTGATAAGAATAAATAAGCAGGATGGAGGGCATACAGAAGAGGTGTGCTTGCTCCAACCGCTGAGCAAGCTAAGTGTTTCAGCAGTGAGACCATGTTAGAAAACAACTGGAGCTGGTGAGTGCAGCAGGGAAAAATAAATTTCACTGTTTCCTGTGACAAGACATAAGAGGACATAGGGCAGGACCGGAGACTGCAAGTCACTCCCCTGAACTGAAAACTAGCACTGAATTTGTTTTGATTTTGTGTGACTCAAATCTTTCACTCATCAAACCGTTTTGGAATTTGAATGGAGGTGCCCTTCTTCTTGCTCTCATTTCTCATTCATTTACCAAGAAGAATCCAAGAACTGATTCCCCGCGTTGGGTGAATCGGTAGTGAAATATACACACAGGTGCACACTTCTTTTCTTAATTGTTTTACTGGTTCTATATTTTGTCTTGTTATCAAGTGGTCCCAGGAGTAGCTAATGTTCAATATATATGTTTTTTTTTTTTTAAGATTTTATTTATTTGACAGAGAGAAACACCCAGAGAGGGAACACAAGCAGGGGGAGTGAGAGAGGGAGAAGCAGGCTTCCCACCGAGCAGGGAGCCCCATATGGGACTTGATCTCGGGTCTCTGGGATCATGACCTGAGCCGAAGGCAGTCGTTTAACCAACTGAGCCACCCAGGTGCCCCTCAATATATATGTTTACTGAAGATAGAGTACACCAACAATTTCTAGCTTTTCCTGGAAACAACTCCTCCACTTTTTTAAGATTTTTATCTATCTATTTTACAGAGAAAAACACAGCTAGAGAGGGAACACAAGCAGGGGGAGTGAGAGAGGGAGAAGTAGGCCTCCTGCATAGCAGGAAACAGGAGGCAAGCCACTGGGAAACTCCAGGATCATGACCTGAGCCAAAGGCAGCTGTTCAAGAACTGAGCCACCCAGGTGCCCCCAAAATGGTGCATGTTTTAACAATAGGCCCATTTTCTACCTTGATTTCTCAAACTTTTGCTACAATCTTTCAAGATTTTTTCAGCCTCTAGCATTCATTCCAACACATTGTGCTTTTCCTGTATTATCATAAAGTGCCATTTTACTAGCAATCTCATTAATTCATTTAGGTAATTGGAATAAATTAGGCTCAAGTCTAGGCTGTCACTTATTATTAAATAAGCTACATTATCTTAGGCAGATTGATTTGCCTAAGTAAGCCTCAGCTTCCTTCTCTGCAAAATAAGGATTAAAGAAAAATTGCATTGTTGGTGACTCAGAGTACAAAGTAGATGAAGAAAAGAAATAGCATTTTTATAGTACTTCCTCCAGCAGGATGCTCATACTTCCACTGTACGATTGGCATTCATGTAAGAAACCAGTGCACCACCAAAACCATTTAAATCATTGTGTGGAGATGAGATGGTCTATTATATCGACAGGGATACAAAACCAACCTTATAATATGAAAAATAAAAATGTCATCATTTCTGCCTGTAATAATAATGGATTATAAATACAGCAGCTAAACTGAACGACCATAACAACAAAGAAGGATAATAAAACTAATAATAAAAACAAAAACATAAGAAAGGAGGTACAGGGCATGTTTCTTTGAACTAAGAATCAGGTACAAAGGAGAAATGTATAGAAATAACCAAGAAAGATTCAGAAAGTCAGTAAATGCAGGGCAATATAAATATTTAAAAAGACAGAGCTGTAGAGTTTAGTACTATATATGGGTATTTGGTGGTGAACTGGATAAATCCTCATATTTCTAAAGTTTCTAAAGACTTCACACTCAAGGTGAATTGTTTGCCTGCATGTGCAGTTGCAAAGCACAAAATTTCTAAAATATTCATAAATTTACAACAAAAATTGTCAATAAAGTGGTAAAATAGTGATTTTAACAAAATTAAATTAATGTTTTCTGCAAGAGTCCTTGGAGTCTTAAATATGACTATATATATTGTACGGACTGTCAGGCAGAGTATACAATATGCAGATTTTTCCAAATTTGATATCCTTTATTTTGAAGAATTTTGGGAAACAAGTGTCCATTAGAAGACTTTTTTTTAACTGCATTACTTTTATATATTTATATTTGAATGATACTTGAGAATTTTGGGCAATTTTTGTGAAGATCTGTGACATTAAAACACACGGTCATCCACACACACTTTATACCTAATGCAGAAAAGCAATGAAATGAGGACAGATGAGTCACATGAAAGTAGATCAGCATAAAAGCCTGACAGAGACAAATCTCTTAATCATTTCAGGTTAATAGATTTAGCTAACAGATAACTAATATAGATTTTAAATAATCATTGGAAGCATAATTCTATAATATCTATAATTTTAATGTGCAAATATAGTTAAGGCATAGTAAATTCTATGAAATATCATGATTTTAGACATTCTGAACTAATGAATTCCATTGGCTTTGTATATCTCTAATATTTTTTAAAGCCAGAATATTTCATACATTACCTAGATTGGAAAAACAGATATATGTGGAGTAACATCCATGATAGACTGATTGCATTACTCGTCCCAACTCTCCAACTGCTATCGTAACCACATTTTCTGCTAAGTAACTTTTACTGTTCTCTAGCTCTGACTATGGGCTCAGCCATGTGATTTCTTTTGGCCAGTGATATATTAGCAAATGTAGGGAAGCATAAACTTGAAGAATAACTATGTGATTGAGGTTGCTTACTTTTGCTTCTCTGCCATGGCCAGAATTTTGCTGGGCTACCCTGCAGGTAAAAGATCAGAGTCCCTCCAAGCAAGCCAGTCAAGGTCATTTTAGACCAGCCCAAAGTCAGTCAACCCCTGGACATGTGAGTGAGTTCAGCCAAGGTCAGAGAAGCCTCTCAACAACACCTGTCTAACCACAGACACATGAGAAAACCCAGCAAAGCTCAGCTTGCCTAGATCAACTGAACGCTTCTTTGTTTAACATTGAAGGATTTTGTTAATTTTATACATGATATTTCTTTTGCAATACATAACTGATAGGCTGAATTTATTATGTGAACCAGAAAACACTGACAAATAAAAGGGGATGCTATGTACTATAGGAAATAGGCCCCATTCCACACAAATCTGGAGGAATGTTTGCTTCTCTTACAATCAATCTTTGAGTCTCTCGAAAATGAAAGTCAAAGATACTCTATCTCAGTAACAGATTTTTCTGGGGAATGGACAATACAAACTAAGTGTAGTCTACATAGGGGCACCTGGGTGGCTCAGTGGTTAAGCATCTGCCTTTGGCTCAGGTCAAGATCCCAGAGTCCAGGGATTGAGCCCCGCATTGGGCTCCCTGTGCAGAGGGAAGCTTGCTTCTCACTCTCTCACTCCTCCTGCTTGTGTTCCCTCTCTGGCTGTATTTCTCTCTGTCAAATAAACAAAATCGTTTTTAAAAAAAAATGAAGTCTACATATACAGTCTGTAGGTGATATAATTTTAAGCATAACACTTATTCGACATTTATTCATATAACAAAAGCTACATAAATTCATGCAATGGGCCAATAGAGAAAATATATAAATGACTTAAGGAATGATAAATGCCTATTGATATATGGTCTCAGAGTGGAAGACATTAGGAAGGGATTTGTCTTGAGTTAAATTAGACAATATACTCCCTGTTTTAAAAGAGCAACTACTTATGGGCCGCTGGGTGGCTCAGTCAGTTAAGCATCACACTCTCGATTTTGGCTCAAGTCATGATCTCAGGGTTGTGAAACCAAGACTCACATCAGGCTCTGTGCTGGGTGTGGAGCCTGCTTAAGATTCTCTTTCTTTCTCTCCTTCTCCCTTGGCCCCTCCCCACCTCCTCTCCCTCCCTCTCCAAAGAAACAAAAGAAGAAGAGCAACTACTTAGCTTCCATTACTTGTTTCCAAGTAAAATATGAATACAATGTTGCTGAATGTTTTATTGTAATCCAAAAATCCAGGTTTTACATGAACACTGCAAAGTTGTTGGGTTTTTTAAGTGATAAATATTTCAACTAAAATAACAACAACAACAACTGTGTAGTCCACATGCTAAGCATGTCTACAGGTCAAATTTGGCTCATTGGCTACCATTTTGTCTTAAACCTCTTACCAAGAGAAATGGGTAAGCAGAATAGTTTTTAAGTATGGATTTGTAAAGATTTCACTTTGCTGTTATTTGGAAAAAATAGTACTAAATTAAAAATAGTACATTCTATTGAGATTCTGTGGGATTACTACTCTAATCTTTGATTAGCATGAGTATTAAAAAGTATAAAGAATGGATATCTAGGTCCACGATAAGGCTCCTTAGAATACTCTACTAGCTTAGGATACTCATCTATCACTATGCAACAATATTAGCACAAATAGTATGGTTTAAAACAATGCACATTTATTATTTCATAGTTTCTATAAGTCAGGATTCTTAAGACAGTTTAGCTACATTCTCTTCAATATTGGAATTAAGATATTGACTAGGGCTGTGGTCTTGAGTCTTAACTGGAGGAGGATCCACTTCTAAACTCACTAAGATTCTTGGCAGAATTCAGTCCCGTGCATGTGTAGGACCAAGGGCTCCAGGTCTTGCTGGCTGTCAGTAAGAGGCTGTCCTGGCACCAGAATTGCTCCGAGTTCTTTGCCACAGGGGGTTACTCAAGATGGCCACTTGACTCTTCAGATCTAGCAAAGGAGAAAGAGTCTCCAGGAAGACAGATGCCACAGTACTATTACAAAATTTAATTTAATCCTATGCATTAATTTAATCATTTGTAATTTAATCCTATGCATCCTCTCATCTTTTTTGGCTCTGTTAGTTAGAGACAAGTCACAGGTGAGGCTCATACTCAAGGTGAGGGGACCAGACAAGGACTGGCACATCAGAAGGTGAGAATCATGAGTGTTATCCTAGAGTTTACCTACCACACTCTCTCAAACAAGGATGAGGCTTATTAAGGTAATATATTCTTTTTAAAAACCACCAAACCAAACTCCATTGACTTAGGGGCAACAGAGTTCAGAGAAAATAATGGCATGGTGAGCCGATAGTTTCTTCGACATGTGGTCATTCATACAAATGGCCTTGTGCTTGCTACATAGTAACCTGTTCACATTTCCTACCTGAAGCTTTAAGTGATGGTTCTCAATGATTCTAGACTGTTTTAGGAATTACATATATTTTTATTGTAAGGAGAATTTTGTTATATTCATAATCTTCACAAATGAAGATTTCATAAGCCCTCTTAAAAATGTAATATTTTTATGCAATACTACCTACTGGGGCAACTGAAGACCAAGAAGGCATCTAGTTTTGTCCCAGCTACCAGGTGGTACCACAAAACCTACTGAGTGGCAGGGAACTATAGGAGCTCAATGTCTAACTCATTGACCTCAGCTGCCGTGATCTTGAAGATTAGATATAAAATGAGTGAAATATAGAAATAGCAGTCTGCATTTCAGAACATATTGAACTTTCATCCCCTGCTAATTCTACCATAGGTGGAAATTACTGCTTGGCTTCCATTAAACAAATGCAACAAACTATTGTCTACTGGAACAAAATACAAATGTGGTCTGTTGGTTCCTCTAGCTTCTTCCACTGCAAAATTAACCTTTCCTCCTATCTTTCATTTATAAGGTGGAAACTCATTACTTTCAAAAATTCAATGGAAACATACAAACCTCTTTGGGAATAACCCGACTTTTAAAAACTAAACCAAAATATACAGGTAATAAAAGCAGGCTTTGTTGCTATAGAAAAATTGCTCAAGTAAGAATTTTGGTGTATTATTGTTTTTCAGCGATCCAATTATAGAGGGTAAAATTGGAACCTAAGTGAATAGCTATTTCATGTTGCTGTAAGTGAACTGCAAGAGTTCTCCATTTCAAAGTCACTTGACATAAAACTTACACATTCCAGGCTTCTGAAACTTTCCACCTACTTATATCGCTGCCACTTACACATATCGTTAATCCATCAATAACTCTCAGGGCTGCAACAGTTGAATGGAAAAATGACCAGGGTTCCCCAATTTCATAAATCTCAGGGTGCTTGTGATTCTTGAAAATATTGAACATATTTTTATTTGCTGTTTCAGAATGACTAAAATAATTTAGAAACAGATACTTTTAACTGGTGAGTGATTTAGTCTGGAGTTAGAATTAATATTCCACATTTTCTAATTTTTGGACAGAGAACTATTTACTAAAAGCATTTCAAGCAAGAGGAATTAATATACTTCTTCTGTTGACTTTTCACCTTAATATTAAAAAGGAGAGCATTTACTAGGGAAAATGTGATTTCACATTTACTCTAGTTTTGTATATTGAAAGTTTCATGGTTTATTTTATCAAGGTTTATTTTCCTCTAATACATATTGAGTTGTTTATATCACAAAGATTGGGTTATTAATTTATTCATTAATCTGTTCCCAAAGTGAAGGTTCCCAAAGAAAAACAAAGTAAGTTCCTATTGACTGACAATGGAAATATTTGAAAATCAAAATTAATTTTAGATTATATTAATTTTACTATTTCAGAGTTCCTGAATGTGTTTATCACTTGAAAGGTTAAGAACGAATATTCTGGGTCTAAGGAAAATTATAAAGAAAAGAGAAAAAAGAAAGAATCTGAGACAAAGTTAGAGAAAAACTGTATCTCTAAATCTCTAAAGAAGGATCCTGATTTTATTACCACTTTCTTGAAGGAATGATCAAATAAATACAGAATTGAAAAGAAGCTATTAAAAAGAAAAGGAAGAAATGGTAAATCATGCCAACTGAAATAATTTCATTACAGTTTGAGAAGAATAATGAATGCAAAGAAAGTAGAGAGAAGAAGTACATCTAGAAAAGTCTCAAGTATGAGTTCCTATTTAAAAAGTGAAATAAGCACAAAAGAAAACAAATGAATGGAGCCTAGGGTTTGTGCTCTTGTGAATAAAGGCATTTTCAACAGGGAGCTTTCAAAGAGCCTTTGCTCCAACTATAACTGTCTGCTAATTAAAGCATTTGCTCCCATGTAGTTGCTTCTACTGAAATCGAGTGTTCAAATTCATTGCTTGGAGCCCAAATAGATATAAAAACCCCTTAGCTATACTCCCATATGTTCAATGTCACTTCTCTTGCGTGTAACCCTTGCACGATTCACCTGGTAAACATAAGATCTTGGAAACCTTCTAAGAATAAGTGAAAATTTTGAGGAACAAACTTATTAGGACTCTCCCTATAGTGAGTTACTCAGAGGCATTGTACACAAGAGGGAAATTAGTGCACTCTATAAATGAGGCACTAGAGTTTTTTTTAATTCATTTATTGGCATTGCCGAATTGGTGTGGCAATATAACATCTAGATCTTTCAAACCATCTATCATGGTTGGTATTTGGAAAGTACTTCATTTGCCACTTTCATTTCCAAGAGTCACTTTCACACACACACACACACACACACACACACACACACACACACACACACACATTTTTGTACTGGTTTTGCTAATAAACAACATACAGAGTGTATTTCCCATGTCATTTCTATAGACAACATGTAGCTGTGTGAAGAATTTCAAATTCAATCTGAGAATTTTGTATAGGAGAATTTTGATACATTTGCATGCATCATCATATCAGATACATTGGTCTTAATTTAATTTATTTTTTTCTTATTTGTTTATGTTTCTTTGTGTCCTACCAAGTTTTGTTATTTGCTCTTCAATTTTTTACCCCTCTAGAAATTTGAAAGATACAAATCTTTTTTTTATTTTTTTATTGTTACCTAAGTTTTTTTTTTTTTCCCCAGTGTTCCAAGAGTCATTCCCCATTCCCCACACCCAGTGCTCCACGCTTTAGGTGTCCCCAGTACCCACCACCAGGCTCTCCCATCCCTCCACCCCCCTCCCTTCAAGTCCCTCAGTTTGTTTCTGTGTCCAAAGTCTCTGTTGTTTCGTTTCTCTCCTTGGTTACCCTACTTCCCATTTACTTTCCTTTACCCACTGTCCTCCAGGTTACCCCTCATGCACCGCAAGTAAGTGAAACCATATACTTGACTTTCTCTACTTGGCTTATTTCACTCAGCATAATCTCTTCCAGTCCAGTTCATGTTGCTACAAAAGTTGGATATTCGTCCTTTCTGATGGAGGCATAGTATTCCATTGTATATATGTACCACATCTTCTTTATCCATTCATCTGTTGATGGGCACCTCGGCTGTTTCCACAGTTTGGCGATTGTGGCCATTGCTGCGATGAACATTGGGGTACATACAGCCCTTCTTTTCACTACATCTGTATCTTTGGTGTAAATGCCCAGTAGTGCAATTGCAGGGTCATAGGGTAGCTCTATTTTTAATATCTATAAAGAACTACTCAAACTCAACACCCAAAAAGAAGATGAACACATCAAAAAATGGGCAAGGCATGAAGAGGCACTTCTCCATAGAAGATATACAAACGGCTAATAGACACATGAAAAAATGTTCAGCGTCACTCGCTATCAGGGAAATTCAAATCAAAACCACACTGAAAGATACAAATCTTATTGTCTTTTATACTAATACCTCTTTTGCCCTTTTCTAGCTATTGGGTCCTTAGTATATGCTAAGCACAAATATATTTAGCTGAATCCTCTATTCACAAATCCTATGAAATGGGTAATTCTTCTTCCCTGCTTTACAAATGCAGGACTGATGCTAAGTAACTTACTCAGAAAAAGTGTAAAAAACGGTGAAAAAGTATAAAAGTGAAAAAGTGTAAAAATAGCCATATGAGTGGAATTCGGGTATGTTGGATATGGGATTTTGTGCTTTTAACATTAAGATGCAATGTACCTAATCATCAATGTAGAGTGAATAAAACGCTAGCAAAGATGAAGAACACACACCTGGAGAATTTAGAAGGAAACTAGGCTGGGGTGGGGTTTAAGGGTGGGGGGAATGCTGTCTTTTCTCTCCTAGTTTGAAATAGTGTTTCATTGTGTATGTCTTCCACATGTATATTTTAATTAATTCTCCATTTGTCATTTGTTTTACTTCCTTTTATTGTGTTTCCTTTCATTACAATTGTAGTAATTTTAAAACACTTTATTTTTTATTGTGACCTTTGATAATATTTTCAAATATTCCACATTAAATTAGTTTTAAAATAGGCCCCTATAATTTATTTTCTTTTTACTTATATTATTTTATTTTTTCAGTGTTCCAAGATTTATTTTGTTTATGCCCCACACTCAGTGCTCCATGCAATACATGCCTTCAGTACCCAACATCAGGCTCACCCATCCACCCAGCTTCTCCCCTCCAAGACCCTCAGTTTGTTTCTGAGCCCAAAGTCTCTAGTTTCCTTTCCCTCCCCGAATTACCCTACTTCCCATTTCCTTTCCTTCTCCTGCTGTCCTCTATATTACTCCTTATGCCCCACAAGTAAGTGAAACCATGTGATACTTGACTTTCTCTACTTGGCTTATTTCACTCAGTGTAATCTCTTCCAATCCAGTCCATGTTGCCACAAAAGTTGGGTATTCATCCTTTCTGATGGAGGTGTAATATTCCATTGTAAATATGGACCATATCTTCTTTATCTTCCAGTCCATGTTGCCACAAAAGTTGGGTATTCATCCTTTCTGATGGAGGTGTAATATTCCATTGTAAATATGGACCATATCTTCTTTATCCCTTGAAGGGCACCTTAGCTCTTTCCACAATTTGGTGATTGTGGCCATTGCTGCTATGAACATTGGGGTACATATGGCTCTTCTTTTCACTACCTCTTTATCTTTGGGGTAAATACCCAGTAGTACAATCGCAGGGTCATAGGATAGCTCTGTTTTTAATTTTATAAGGAATCTCCACACTGTTTTCCAAAGTGGCTGCACCAACTTGCATTTCCACCAACAGCATAAGAGGGTTCCCCTTTCTCCGCAGCCTCTCCAACACTTGTTGTTTCCTGTCTTGTTAATTTTGGCCATTCTGACTGGTGTAAGGTGGTCTCTCAATGTGTGTGGTTTTGATTTGAATTTCCCTCATAGCTAGTGATGATGAACATTTTTTCAGGTGTCTGCTAGCCATTTGTATATCTTCTATGGAGAAGTGCCTCTTCATGTCTCCTGCCCATTTTTTGATGTGATCATTTTCTTTTTGGATATTGAGTTTGAGTAGTTCTTTATAGATCTTGGATATCAGCCCTTTGTCTGTAGTGTCATTGGCAAATATCCTTTCCCATTCTGTGGGTTGCCTGGTTGTTTTGTTGACTGTTTCCTTTGATGTGCAGAAGCTTTTTATTTTGATGAAGTTCCAAAAGTTTACTTTCGCTTTTGTCTCCTTTGCCTTTGGAGACGTGTCTTGAAAGAAGTAGCTGTGGCCAATGACAAAGAGGTTACTGCCTATTAATTTGTTTTCTAATACTTATTTTTTGATATTTAAATGAAATATTCAATATCCTTAATATTTGCTTTATTATATGATGTAAGATAAATGCTAACTTTAAAAAATAAATTTCTGTGTGATTTTTTACAAAATAATTTGTCTCTGAATAATAAATATGATGTATATACATATATACAAATATATGTACATATTTATGCACATGTACATATAAGAGTATGGATCTACTTCTTGAGTTTACAAGTAGTTTTATTAGTTTGTTAATAATCTGACATTACTATCATGTTACCTTTAATTTCCTTAGTTTTGTAATACTTTTTAAGAATGGTTAATAAGTTCTTATTATACTCCATTTTAAAAGTTTTCCTAGGGGGCCCCTGGGTGACTCAGTATGTTAAGCCTCTGACTCTTGATTTCAGCTTAGGCTGATCTCAGGACCCTGAGATCAGCCTGCATGGGGCTCTGCACTCAGTGCAGGAGTCTAGTTGGGCTTCTCCCTCTCCCTCTCTCTTCTCCTCCTCCCATTCTTCCCACCTCCACTGCCTCAAACTCTCAAATGAAAAAGAAGAAAGAAAGAAAGAAAGAAAGAAAGAAAGAAAGAAAGAAAGAAAGAAAGAAAGAAAGAAAGAAAGAAAGAAGAAAGGAAGGAAGGAAGGAAGGAAGGAAGGAAGGAAGGAAGGAAGGAAGAAAGAAAGAAAGAAAGAAAGAAAGAAAGAAAGAAAGAAAGAAAGAGAAAGGTAATAGAGGACAATGGGAGAAGGGAGGGAAAACTGAAAGGGTAGAAATAAGAGAAGGAGGCAAACCATATGAGATTTTTGACTCCAGGAAACAAACTGAGGGTTGAGAAAAGGGAGGTGGATGGGGGGATGGGGTAATTCAGTGATTGGCATTAAGGAGGGTACGTGAGTGATGAGCATAGGGTGTTATATGCAACTAAGGAATCATTGAACATTATATCAAAAACTAATGATGTACTTACTATATGTTGGCTAATTGAACTTAAATTTTAAGAAAAATTAAAAAAAAAAAAGAAGTTCTTCTGGATATTCCAGATTATATACTCTACTAGGTGCACTCTAGAATATTAATTTGAAGAATCATTTTAGGAATATTATTACAAATAGCATTTTAATGGAACTTTAGACCCATTATTTTCACAAACATTAAAAAATATATTTGAAATAAATAAATAATAAATATATTTGACATTTTAGTAGGAAAGGTACAAATATAAGATTAATTTAGAAAGAATATATGACCAGGATTTACTTTTCTTTGATGAAAAATATTACTAGATTTATAGATATGGAAATAACTTTAGACCAATTATGATGATCCTGAGGACAGGATCAGCATCTCCTAACACATGTGGCTAGGGGAAGAGTGATGTGACCGAAAGAGCTAGGATTCTGTTAGAAAAGAAGAAGGGAATGAGATGCTTTAAAGGCAACCGACAATGTGCACCACAATGTTAAGGTAAAACAAAGACTGAAAATTCTATCTTGGATTCAGCAACCAGGCCATTTGGGAACATAGCAAGTTTTAGCAAATATGGAGCCATATTTGGCTGGAGTGGATGGAAAGAGAATAGAAGTGACGAACTAGAGTCAGAGAATTAATGACATTTTCAACAGATTTTGCAAAGGATACAATGGCAAGATAGAAGTAGAGAAGAGGAGGCCTGGGAGGGGCAAACAGTAGGGCTGTGAAGACAGAGAAGGGATCTAGACCAGATATGGAAGATTCGGCTGCTAGCAGGATCCATGGATGCCTTCCATTACAGTGTAGTGGTGAAAATATGGATTAAGATGAATGGCTATTTCAAATCTGTGTGGAAACATGCAATTACTATGTGGTGATAGAGTGTTATTTCATGAAGTGTAGAGGAGGGTTATTAGCAGAGAATAAAAAAGGCAAAGGAGGTCGGAGATGTGAGGAAAGCAGAGAAAGGATCAAATGGTCAATGAAAGAGTAGAAAAAGTTTCTTGCTTGGGAAGGCAGATAAGGAACTCAGATGGTGTTGAATGTGTAGTTGGGATTTTATGCAGTGGACTTCCATGTTTTGAACATTTGGTTTTGCTTTTTCTATCTTTTTTTTTCTTTCCGTGAGCAGGAATATGTTACCAAGAAAGCATGTTGTGTGTGTGTGTAGGTGTGTGTTTTTAATAATTTTCCATGTCTGTACCATTGTGTGGTTTCTAAATCCCCCAGAAAAGTATTTTTCACTTTCTTAGACATACCAGTCAACTAGGCTAGACATACATTCTTTTTCCCTGAAAAGTTTCTCCTCAAAACATGAGTTTGAAGAGTATAATTTGGAAACAACCTAGTTTTAGACTTTTGTGATATTTGCTTTCAAATTTATAAGTTAATATGATATTTGATTTTTCTAAATATAGGTCTGCATCTGTTAATTTTACCTAGTACAAGATTTATTTCATTCTGCTTATATTGTTCCTTCTTCAGAAAAGCTTTAATCTGCTTTATCTACTATATTTCAATTTACTCTTCTGTTCTATTAATCAATAGTATGACTTACCTACCATATGTTATTATGGAAGAAGCTATGAGAGAGTGGGAACAATCACAGGCATTAGACTGTAGTTCAAGCCCCAGCATTCTTTATACATGACTAAAGTCTGTGCCCTAAACCAGTTTTTCTCAAGGTTTGGTGTGTGTCAGAATCACTTGGAGCACTTATTAAAACATAATGGCTGGATCCCATCCACACTTTCTGATTCAATAGGTTTCAGGTTAGAGCTAAGAATATGCATTTCTAATAAGATCCCAGGGGTCACTGATATTACAGTTTTGGAGACCAGACTTCTACTGCTCTAAACCATTAAATTGTTTTTGCTTCATCAAATTAGAGTAAAGCAATAAGAAGAGGAACTGTGTTGGCAGTATTTAAAAAATTGTCCTGAATAAGTTCAAAGTATTTTTTTAATTTTTTCTGTTTCTGGGATATGGTGATTTGAGGGAATAAGATTCAAACTGAGCCTTGAAGAAAATGCATGACCTTCTAACATTGCAAATTATTGAAAATTGGAATGGTCTTCCTTTGAAGGCAGAGAGATACCTATGGTGATGTTGAAGAAGAGATGGGATAAGCTATTGCCATGGATATTTATGGAAGAGCATAATCAGATATTAGATGTGTTGGACAAGACATCATCTGAGGCCCTTTTCAATGTTGCTGTGCATTGATTTGAAGAAACAGGAGAACATAAGAATTAAGTAAATGGAACAGAGTCAGGTCAGAGTCCAAATCCCAACTCCATAGTAAGTTGGCTCTATGAGGCTGGGAAGATATTTATTTAACCTTTTTCAATTTACTGTTGATTTACTATGGTTGCTGAATAAGGAGTTCCAACCTGGAAACCTAAGTAATAGAAACATATCTCATAGCTCTGGAACCTAAATGTTTGAGGTCAAGGTGTTGATGGTACTCTGCTCTATCTCAAGTAAGGGAAGGATCTCTTCTGGGTTTCTCTTCTAGTTTACAGCTGTTCCTTGGCTTGTGGCAACCAGCATGGTATTTTCCTTGTATGTTTGTCTATATCCAAATTTCCCCAGTCATATTGGATTAGGGACCCACCACTCTAGTATGACCTTACTTTTACTAATTACACCTGCAATGACCCTATTTCCAAAAAGTTCATATTCTGAGGGAGGTTACTTCTTCCATACATTAATTTTGGGTGTATACAATTCAACTTAAAACACTCCTCTTACTCTCTTGTAAGACATTAAAGTTATCTTACTAATAGCATTTTTGTGGAAATTAAATGAGAAAATATGTGTAAAGTTTTATTTCACAGCAGCTTTTTTTTTTTAAGATTTTATTTATTTGACAAAGAGAAACATTGCCAGAGAGGGAACACAAGCAGGGGGACTGAGAGAGGGAGAAGTAGGCTTCCTGCCGAGCAGGGAGCCCAATGTGGGACTCGATCCCGGGTCTCCAGGATCATGACCTGAGCCGAAGGCAGTCTCACAGCAGCTTTTTAATACATTTTCTTATTATTATTACTATTAATAAATTGTATCCACTCATGTCGAATATCTTTGAAGTAGTCATCTTTGTCCTGCCTCCCATCTGCATTAAAGTCCTGGTATCATCCATAATTCCTTCTAATATATTAAAGATAGAGAATTTTTGAGCAGATGTACTGGAAAAGAATGATTGCTTACCTTTGTTCATTTGTGATGTATTCCTTCTTGCTTGTGGAAGGGTTTGGATATATTTGAGCCATTTCTATTCAAACAGAGCACCAATGCTTGTGGGTGACCCATCAGAAAGAGCAACTCCAGGGCAAAGAGCTACTCTCTCTTTATACTAGACCAACCTTGGTTCTTTTCTTTTCTCTTTTTAATGTCCTTATTTAATTTTTGCACTGTTTGCTGCCAAAGGCATCTAGGATGATGAGACCCTGTGCTGGGCATGTCACCAGCAGGAACAAAATCAATGCTGAGAGCAGATTCTAGCAGTTGAATGGGCCGCTTGCAGGTGGTAATGACTTTCAGTCAAAATTTGTGTGAGGCCGAATGCCATGCTTCAGCATGCTAGTCCATTACCGATCTTCTTGTGCTCTCTGTCTACTACTAATTTAACTCCAGAATTCCCTCTCACTCTCCCCTGCTTGCCCTTATTCTCTTTCTTATTAAATTACAGCATCTTTGGTTAGGGCCTGAATAGAATTTCGGTGTAGGACAAGGTAAAATTAAGTTGCGTTCTAATACCACCTGCATCTGAGGCATTTGGATTGAAGGAAGGGTTGACACTCATAGACGGGAATGCATTTTTATCATAGAAATGCAGTGTTTTGGTTAGCTTTCTAAGGCACCTGGTCTCATATTCCCTAGTCAATGTAAGAACAGGAAGAAGGATATGATGGAGTGCTGTGTGTTTATTTCTATGAATTAACCAAGCATCCCCCTCCTTACCTACTACCTTCTACAATGAGAAGGGTAAAATTAATCTGACCTGAAAGTAAAAGAAGAGATTACTAAAGTAAGAGAAGAGATCACTATATCAAAATGGAAGTATATTTTTGTATATATCCATTTTTTGTTATACTGAAGGGGGAAATTAGGGGAAAAGAATCAATAGAAGTATTTATCTAGAAAATACCACTTATTAAGCATCTACACTGTATTAGGGCTAATCTTTCCTCCAAACACTGTAAGTTCATGTGTTATTTGTATTCCTCAGATAAAAAAAAAAAAACAACAACAACAAAAACAAAAACAAAAAAAACAACAGAGATTTAATAGATTTAAGTGACTACCTACAGTTGTTACATCACTGTTAAACAGAAGAGCTGGGATTCCATCTTCAACTCCTGGACGGGTTCCCTGAAGGTTCTGCTCTAGAGAGAGTATGCTGATAATAACCTAATATGTATACTTTGGCCACATTGTAGATGCCCAGAATATATGGTATATTTAGTCTTATCAAATCACAGTGCTTTCCAGGCATAGCTATGATGCCTTCAATAAAGACCTACAGTGCTTTTCTTGGTATTTATTCCTTTAACTCAGCCTCTTGTCTGGACAAACTAGAAAAAGGCAGATCCAGGTGAGATTGCTGGATCCTGTGTTAGTCTATAAACAAGCTAAGGAGGCAAGCATTCATTATAGCTTCCAATTTCATACTTCCAACAGTGCACAGAATATCCATATCCAGGTCAATTTTAACCTGTTTCCAGCTCAGCTACCCTGCCTCCCACAGTTGACTGGAAACATACTTATGGTCATTTAATTATATATATATTTATTTATATTTATATATTTATATTTCTATATAGAGAGACACACACCTATATGCATATATATGTACATATATATACATACATACATATATGTATATATATATAGCTTCCATAATAAATTGATATTTTTCTCAATCAGATTTTAGTCATATTTGATCTCAAATTTGGTCATGGGAGAAGGCCAATACTTGAACATGTATGTCTTATATTTTATCTTGAAAAGTGATACCACATCATTTTTACCATAATGACATTTGATTGTGTCCTGTCCTCCTCTATTATTTCTAAATGTACGGTTTTTGAGATTATGGCACCTCAGCTAAATAATGATCTTGACGGTGGGCAAGAAGTGGATTATCACAAGCTTCTTTTTCCTTATGAAATTTTGCACAGTTATATGTTTGTAAAAGTGGTCCAATGTGAATTGAATCTGCAAACATTTTTACTCATATGACCGAGGGCTTGTCCATATTCCTTTTGCCACTTGCTTTTACCAGATAGTGGAAATAAAGCCAGGGCAGGGTACAGATGGTGCGAAGTCGTGTGGATGAGGAGGGGTTCTTGACATCTGTCGCATTTTGCTTGTCAACAGAGGAGCTGGAGTATCCGGGGAAGCTTGAGACCCTTAGGAGCCCCAGCAACTGAGGAAATTCTGATTACCTGTTTTTTTTAATCAGGCTTTGCAAACAGGGGCTCCACAGGAGAACTGCACCCTCAATCCCTCAAAGGCATCTATATTACCTAAAGAGCTTCCTTCTCCCCTACATATCTAGTATGATGTGACCTAAGTTACATCTTTGAGTGAATAGAGGCAACAGTCATCAGAATCATTTTTTGGGTTGTACAGTTTAGATGAGGGATCCCAACTAAGGAGGAAAGATAGAGTGTATGTCTATCAACTTTTCACTCTCAAAAAAATATGTGGAGGCAAGATCATTTAAGGAGAAAACACTAACCTCCAATTTAGGGCTAAGTGGCAAGAATTCCTTTCTTCCAATCTAAGCTAGCTTTTTGAGACTCTTACTCCTAGGGAGGCCACTTAGTAGGTCTTCCCATTCCCCATACTGTCTTTTCCCCCATTAAATAAAGAAATACCCACACAGATATATTATCATATAAATATGACCAATAAAGGAAGATATCAGGCCCATTGATCACTATCAGTGATGCTGAGATTATTATAAAATAATAAACGTATATTCAGAGAGAAAGAGAATTTTGGTAAAGAATTTACAGGTGAAAAATTGTCATAAAACAACATGGGCATTTTTTAAGCTGCGGATTGAGACATCCCCAGAACAGGCTGTTTTAAAGTGCTTTCTCATTCTGAGAAAAGGTCACAGTTGTGATAGTTACGGTTATTCCTTCTTTTGTCATAGTAGATTTACAGGTATTATTAGGTGAGGTGTGATAAATAACAAAACAATAGGAACAATTGATCCTAGATTTGGAGAAGACATATAGTTTCAAGTTTCTAAATCATCTTTATTAACCATGTGACCTTAGGCGAATCTCTCAATTCCTTTGAGCCTCAGCTTCTAGAACTATAAAATACGAACCCTCAGTCTCAAGGATTAGGGTACAAATCAAAAGCTGAGATATAAGTCAGTCCTATGTATGTTCTCAAAAAACAATAACAAAGTCTACCAAGATTTGCTGATTAAAGTGGGAATATTTTAATTTATTTGTATTTTGTGCTTTACAGACATCTCACAAAATGCCACCCCAAAATAAGCCAAGGAACATTATGTGACTTGCCAAAGGTCAGAGATTAATACATAGTCGAACCTGGACTCATCCTGTCTGGCTGATTCTAAAGCTCACTTTTTGTCTTTTCTACACTATATAACTCCTTCAGCTCCTTTAGCTAACTTTGTGATAACCTTCATCTGTTGAACTTCTGTGAATCATTTGCATCAAAAAGTAGACTATGAGGGCCACCAACTGAAATACAGAGTAAGGAATGAATGCGGAATCTTGGCACCAGAACATTCTGTCAGAGTCATCTGGGTTAACTCCTTGTCTTATGTAAAGCTCACCAAACCATTCCAGACACATTGTCAGGGATGGAATTAGCTGCTCTCCTAACTCCTCTGCTTGACCATGCTTGCTACCCCCAGAGTTCCTCCCTACGTCCTTTGAATTCCCTCCAGCTGCAATTTATGCCCTTCTTCTCTTATTCTTGCTTCATCAGAGAAGGAGAACAGCTGGCCACCATCCTGTATATAATCACACTTGGGATAATGAAGGTGGTTACTGAGTCACTCTTCAGCAATTCCAGTCCAGGTCTTGCTACACAGACCTATTTACTGGGGAACTGACAAAGATGGCAAGTGGAGGAAAATACATTTAAAACGTATTCACACCTAGTAAAATACTGAATAGGAAAACTGGTTTAGGAGTGACTATTTTCCTCGTTATTTTACCACAGCTCATGTTCTGCAATTGCTTAAAATCTGACACCCATTCCATAAGGGCTAATGTTCAATCAATTCACTCCCTTTGTCATACAGTTTGAGTCTGGCTTTATCTGAGCTTGAGATAATTAATTCAGGATATCCAAGGTGAAAAAAAAGGGGGGTGGATGTTGGACAGGGTCCAGCAGGATATCTGATCCAAGGCACATGTGTCTGAAATTAAATTTGGGAGTTAGACTGTGCTATCCTTAAATCAAGACGGCAAATGAAGGGGAAACTTCTGTGTGCTAAGAAAAGGGAATATGTAGGCTGCTGCCATGCGGGAATTGCAGGGAACAGGGATAATTCCCAGAAACTACCCAGATTGAGGGAGTGGCTGCTTGGCACTCTAGAGTGAGGGAACGAGAATGGAAGGCTCCCTATAATTACCTTGTCCAAGTTCCTGAGAGATCACCTGTGCGCCCAGTGGATTTGTGCAGATATGGCTGCTGGAGTGCACAGGAAATAAGACACTGCTCAAATGGAGTGATATTTATGGGGATCAAGCCCTCCAGTGAGACATCATTGGGATGGATACTGCTTCATTCATTATAACTTGATTTTTTGATACTTTAAAAAAGTTACTGCATTTCAGCATTTTTACTTGAAAACTAATCTTTTCTGTCAATAAACAAATCAGCTCACGTCATCCTGAAAGTGTGATTCTGCAATGATAGGAATGACACGAAGGCTCCATTTGCAACTCCAGATAAATTGGGCAAATATTCGATCAATTCACTCCATTTGTTCATTCACCCAGTTGGCCATCAGTAAAAAGGGAATAAAAACACCTTTGACAAGGATCTAGGAGAGCTGGAGCTTGCCTACTTATATAATCTTATCTCCTACTACTTTCCCTTTCATTATATTTCAGAGATAATTGCTTTGTTGTCTCTTGGTCAAGCCATGCTCATTCCTTGATGCTTTTGGACTGTGTCCTCTGTCTTTTCTCCTTCTAGATCTTTTCATGGCTCTCTCTTCATGAACATTCAAATATCAACTTGCTATTCTTCCCTGACCATGGACCTAAATGTATTATGTTGACACTGCCATCTTTTATTTTAATTCTTTATCCTGTCACTTTACTTTTATTTTATTTTTTCATAGAATTTGTTTTTTAACTTCTGCAATACAAGTACCTATAACAGTGTTTGGCTCATCTAAGGACCCATTAAATATTAATTTATCTCAGGTATTTATGTATTTATTATCTTCTCCTTCCCACTAGAATGTACTCTTCATGAAAGCAGGGATTTTTTTTTTCATGTTCACTGCAACTTTCCCAATGTCAGAACAGTGCTTCGAAGAAAGTAACACCTCAACAATTTCAATAATTACTTGTTGAATCTTGTCTTGTCGAGGTAGGCATTCATTCACATGTGAAGAATGTAAATGCAGTTCCGAACACAAGATGGTGTGATTTTGCTTTTGTTTATGTTCCTTTTATTCTTATGCATCTAAGATGGGGAGCCTGAGCTTACAATTTCAACACCAGGGTTATAAACAAGGCTTCGTTCTCTGAAGGTAAAATTAGAGGCTATGCTTGAAGTCAGTGGTAAAGGAGCACTTATAAATATCCTAAAGGTCCTGAAATTTTGGGGAGAAGTCACAATTTTGGGGTGAAGAGAGTAGAGTCAAATAAAAGTTAGTAGCAACGTCTTCCATGAAGTATAGTAAAAGCCTGCCAAGACCTGCAACCATAGGAAGCAAGAAAACTCAAAAGGAGAGATCAAACTGATTTTGGCATATAAGGGCTTCTGGGGTATAATCCCTCTTAAAGATCCAAAAGCTCCTTTACTTGTCCCTCTTTGTCTACCTAAAAGAAACCAGATGTCTCTGACATATAGACTCTATTATCTAATTGGATGTGGTCATTTATTTTATAAAAGTTAGTCTTCTGAATATTAAGTAAGTACAAAATCAGAGTTAAGCATAGTTACAAAAAATAAAAATTATATGTAATATAATATACACATATACAATGTATCTCTATATAATTATACATATATATAATATATGAAATCCTGTATCATCATTAATATTATCACAGTTTATTATTGCACAGAAGAATATTTCTTTCATGCCAATCTCTATCATAAGACTATAATAACGTCAGGGACATATTTTAATTACCATTTATTCCTTTATTAATCATTTAAAATTAATTCAACAAATATTTATTGAGTGTCTTCTGTGACAGGCACCATGATAATTCCTGCATAAACACAGCCTCTGCACCACAGAGTTTATGTTTTTGCTGAAAGAGGTAAAAGTTTAAGCAATACAGGAAGATATTAGATATTGCTAAGTGCCTCACAGAAAATAAGAAGCCCTGACAGGATCATGACTGGGAAAGGGAGGATGGTACTACTGAAGATAAGATTGAGATTTGGCCTCAGCAGAATTCAGGTTGAGGCTCAAAGATTGAAAAGAAACTAGAAAGATTGATCTGATTCTAGAAAGAAGTGCAAAGACTACAAGGCACACATGGGCTTGACCTGGTCAAGCAACTGTAAGGAGAACTTGTAGCCTCATGAGCAAAGAAAAGGTAACAAATGATGTTAGAGAGATGGCCAAAGGAAAAATCAAGCTAAGTTTTGTTGGATCTTATTCTAAGTACATTTCCCAATTCACAGCTTTTGAGCTGGGGGAAATTTTATATGATTCACATTTTTCTTTTTTTCTTTTTTTTTTTAAAGATTTTATTTATTTGACAGAGAGAAACACAGCCAGAGAGGGAACACAAGCAGGGGGAGTGAGAGAGGGAGAAGCAGGCTTCCCGCCGAGCAGGGAGCCCAATGTGGGACTCGATCCCCCTTCTCCAGGATTATGACCTGAGCTGAAGGCAGTTGTTGAACCAACTGAGCCACCCAGGCGCCCCTGATTCACATTTTTCAAAGGATTCATCTAATTAAAATAAAATAAATGATAGGAAGGTAAAATGGAAAAATTTGGGGGAGACCACACTGGAGATGACCAGGTAAGAGAGGAGAGTGGTTTTAACTTCAATATGCAGTGAAGATGGAGATAATACTTGTAGAGTATACTAAGAGTTTAGATGTAGGAATAGGGCTAATTATTAGGCTTTGACTTGAGCATCTGGTTTGACGGTGATGTCATTTATTTATAGGGAAAAGACTGACCTGAGTTGGGGTGTGAGAGTAGTCATTAATACCATTCTTTTTTTTTTTTTTTTAAGGATTTTGTTTATTTGTCAGAGAAAAACACAACTAGAGAGGGAACAAAAGCTGGGGGAGTGAGAGAGGGAGAAGCAGGCTTTCCACCAAGCAGGGAGCCTGGTGAGGGGCTTGATCCCAGGACCCTAGGATCATAACCGAAGCTGAAGGCAGATGCTTAACTAATGAGCCATCCAGCCAAACCCATTATTACCATTCTTAATACATTTCAGAGTTCACACTACTTAGGTATCTGTCATATGTATATGAAGATCAGAACAAGATTGGGCTAGACATATAGAATTGGGAGTAATAGGTGTTATACTTAAAGCCACTGGTTCAGAAGGAATGACCCAGCAAGAAGGTGTAGAGAGAAGATGGCAAAACCTGGAAGCAATCTTGAGGATAACAAATATTTAGAGGTCAGATAAAAATAAGGAATATATTTAAAAAAAATTATAACCAGGAACTATCAATTGGATAAAAGGAAAACTATAAGAATGTGGAATCACAGAAACTGAGAGAATTTTTCAAATGTATGGGAGTATTTATTGAATAACAAAAATATATATAAAAGACTGAGGACAGATATATTTTTTTGTTTGCATGGAGTTCTTGTTGTCTTGATATGTGCATTTCAACAGATCACTGAACACCTAAACACATCTAAATAAAAGTACTGAATTCTAAAGACAAATTGGCAATCTTTAAAGTGGTCAGAAAGGAAAGATAGATTTTGTTTGCAAATAAAGGAAGGATGATTAGTTACATTCACTGCTGAATTCTCAGATGCAGCATTAGAAGCCTGAATTCAAAGAATAGTATCTACAAAGTTAGTAGAGAATTCAATTCTAGTAAAACTATCACTTAAGAATGAGGACTAACCACCCACCCATTAAGATAGCGTCTATAAAGCAATGAGTTTTGGTGAGGAAGTGGAGAAAGCAGGAACTAAAATAAATATTTGTATATTCAAGTTCATACCAACATTACTTGCAAAAGCCAAAAGTAGGAAGCATCTTAGTATCCATTCTTTGATGGATAGATAAATAAAATGTTGTAACCACTTGTGCACTGCTGATGGAAAGATAAAACGGTGCAGTCACTAAGGAAAACCGTATAGTGGTTCCCCCCAAATT
>PITA01008756.1:0-69092 GCA_004023965.1 Spilogale gracilis
GAGGAGGAAAGGTCCTAAGGTTTCCAGTGGGGCTGCTTTGTGGTCTCTGTGATGCCCAGGCCCTCTTCAGCAAACACACCGACAAAAACACAGTCTCCCTCTACACGAGGCCTGTGGTCTCCTGTGGATCCCACTGCTTGACCCTAGACAACTCATTTCGTCTCTTTGACCCCCCAGCTCATGATCAGGGAGACAAGCCCACAGAACGAAATGCAGGGATGGACAGGAAGTGCCCGGGCACAGCAGGTGCCCACCGTCCTCGCAGCCTGATGAGGCTGTGACCGCCCACCAGCTCCCAACCATGGAGGCCCTTCTGCTGACAACACCCACATGCGCAGCAGCAACATCGAGGTGCTGGGGACCTTTGAACTCCAACATCAGAATTGGGAAACCCTAATCCATAAAACATCCTGAACAATGAGTTTCGCCCGGCATGCTCTTGCTCAAAGTTTCCATTTAGGCAAGTTTATTTTCCAGCCCGAAATTCCTAAGCCAGGACACGGTCACCTTCTGTTTGTTTTCCTATTTAATCAGGAAATGGGAGACTGCGAACCAAACCCCCTTTTCGATGCAGGTTCTCAGAAGAGAATCTTCTGTCATTTGCCTGCTCCTGAAACCCCCCACCCCAAAGCTGAATATAAACCAGAGGTGGGGGAGTATCTCCTTTATTATAGGTGAGCGTGCGCACACACACGAAGGAATTAAAAAACACGGGAAGATGGAAAGTTACCCTCTCTAAATAAAACTACGTGCTTTAGTTGATAACAAGGTATCAGTACTGATTCATCAATTGTAACATATTCATGGAGGATATAAATGATAGAGAAAACTGGGCGTAGGGCATATGGGAATCTTGAATCTTTGTTACTACCTTCTCACTTTTTCTCTAAATCTAGGCTTGTTCTAAAATGTAAATGTAAAATATACTGAAAAAATTTAAATCCTAGGGGAAACAGTGACCTGCTGTCCTCAATGCTGCGTTCCTGTAAAGAACAGATCCACTGTTGTTGGCCAGTACCTGGGCCCCCAACCCTTGCTCTGGGTTTGAGCAATCTTCCGCCAGCATCCAGATGCCTGGGCATCACAGTGCCTGGGCTGCGTCCGCCCACCCCCAGGACAGCAGCCGCCCTCGCCGAGGGGTGGGCAGGCCCGGCCGTGGCAGTCAGGCTCCCAGAGCCCAGGTGAGGGGGCCCAGGGTAAGGGTGGGGGCACCCCACAGACCCGCGGGCTTGCTGAAGGTGGCCAGTCCTTGGCACCGGACTAGAGGGCCAACCAAGCCTTCGGGGGATGAATGGAAACACGAGGATATAAATGCAGAAAGCCACTGAGGGAGGAAGTGGTAAAGGCCGCTAACAAATCGGGCGTTTGTGTAGAGAGCTTGAGCTGATGTGGAACAGGAAATTAATCCAACATGCGGAAGAGTCGCAGTCCGATTCTTGGAACCAGGCATGGGGGAACCCACCCCAAAAGTGAAGTAAGACCAGAAACACGGCAGTAAAAACTCATGAGACTTAAATTAAAACAGAACTCATGGCCAGGACTGCCGGCCAGGAGCTCGAGGACAGACCGGGAGGCCAGGTTTTAAAGAGCTCTTTAGAGAAGCAAGGCTCACTAGAGCCAGGAGGGAAATCATGGCAAAATAAAATCCATGACAGATTAGACGATAAATCTCCGAAACCACAGCGAACAGTCCAATATTTTTCCAATAACTTTTCCTTCAACAACAAACGATCAGCAAAAATCTTCACAGAGACCCAGAAATGGCTACCCCATTGCCCAAGGCTTGCAAAACAGACCGGCACCACACCTTTGCAAAGATGTCTACCAAATGCTGTGCCTTGGGAAACAGAGAGCGAGCCGGAAACGGAGTCTGGCAATGCTTACTGAGGAAGACGAGCCAAAAGAGTCGGCTGCATACAGATGCAGAAGTCAGCGCATTTGGCGGAAGGCAAGTGGTCTGGACGGGCACCTCCCCTCCACGCTCCGAGGGTGGTCGGCTGGGGCCTGGGCATGAGTGTTCCTGGCCAGATACCCAACCCCAGAACAGAACCCAGGTTCCGGCCTGGTTGTCCTACAAGCAAAGTCAGCTGGCCCGGGCGGGGGCTGCACAGACGTCAGAAGCCACGTCAGATACCAATCTCCGGGTCCACCGCACTCCAGCCTTCCGCTTGCCCTCCTCATGGTATGTAAGGGAGAGCAGCCTCCCAATACCACCCACTCCAGCCGCCAAGGGGAGCTGCTGGGACTCCAAGTGTCTGGATGCCTCTGGAGGGGACACAATGGAGCAAACACTGGGCAGCAGGTGTCTTCCCCACCTGGTCTTCCAGGGCGAGAAAACCCAAATCAATAAAAAAGCCAGTCTCGGAGTCAGTAGGTCCCCCTGGACATGTGCTGCGGGGCTAATGATCTCACAGGCAAGGCCCCAAATCATTAACAAAAACCCTGATTACAGTTTTGGCAATCATCACTTAAGCTACTACTTAAACGGTTGGATGCAATAAATAGAGATATGACAGAATGGTAAGCAGCTGAGCTTCCACCTCCAGAGCCCAAGAACACTGTGTCAGAAAAAGTACACAGCCTTGGTTGTTCCAGACGGGCGGGCCCAGCCCTCGCATTCAAAGCCTGCCTGAGAAACCATCTCGAGGATTCCTTCCTGGTTTTATGATTCCAGGGGCCACCATGTAAAATTTCCCGAGTTTTTCTTCCTAATCTCTATGTTGCTGGTGTCCACAAAGAAGATCCAAAGCATCCGATTTCTTCAACGGCTCCCACATCTCTTTCAAACGGGCTCTTTACATAAAATGAACACATTAATGGGATCAGAAACCATATTTTCCGTGGCAAATCAGCTACTTCAATAAAAAATACACTAGATCCACAGTATTATGGCTAGGATAGGTTTTCCTAGAAGAAAAATAAAAGTTATGTTTCTTTGAAAATATAGGTTCATTGGGCACATGGGTCTACAGGTGGTGGGAGTAAGTAGATGAACGGAGATCAGCTCTGCCCAGCCTGACCCCAGGTGCTGGGCTGGAGGCTGTGCTCACACCCCCACCTCCAAGAGCTTTCAGGGACCTGTCCAAGGGATCGGATTCCAGCTGGAGTCTCCTGAACCTGAACCCTCAAACTTGTCCAACACCCCAGGATGCTGCGGACCCCACGAGCTACTTAAGGCTTCCTCAGTGCTGGCACTGTGGACATCTGGCCGGGGAATTCTTTATTGCAGAGGGGTTGCACGGTACCCTGGTATGCTTCACAGAACCCCACTCAAGGCCAGCGGCATCCCTCACCCAAATGTGACAACCAAAAATGTCTCCAGCCATTCCACAAGTCCCCTGGGTCAGGGCTGGCCGGGGAAGGGGGCCGGTGTTTGCAAAATCCTGCTGGAGAGTTGCCAGGTGCCCTTGGCCCCGGTCCTTCTCACCAGGGCATAGGATGGTAGTCAGCAAGCAATGCGGACAGTGATGCCTGACGCACAGTCCACGTGTGGCCAGAGGGACAAAACTTCCCACCAAGCAGAAGTCTGGTCGACTCCTTCCAGCCAGGACCTCTCAGGACAAGGTGGGGTGAGCCCCCTTGGGTCTGGGAGCCTCTTAGCACCATGGCTGTGCAAGGCCCCACCAACCACAGACCCCTGGCACAAGACTGGGGGGATGTTGGGCCAGGATGGCATCTGGCTAGGAATAAGGGAACTTATTTTTAGGCTAAAGAAAACTTTGGTCCCATGATCGTTTGCCCTTATAAGCGTTACATAAAAATCCACGTGTATTTTTAATGTCAGTGGTCTAGGGACATCTACTACTCCGCCAAACTTTTTGGCAAGGTGATAATCTTACTTTCCAACAGTTAGTTGAAAACAAGTTTCATAGTCTATGAAATCCTGCCTCGATCCAGACTGAGGAAAAGGACACCTTCTGCTGATGATTCAAGAGCCCGTAGGCATCACGGGGTAAGCCTGTGCCCGTTGCCGTGGGACAGTGGGCAGGGAGCCGGGGCTGGTGTCCGGGGTATGGACTCGAGGCCGTGTCCACCATCTGGGAGAATGACCCTCAACTCACAGCGGCCAGCTGGTCTCAGCTCTCCCCTTCTACTTTTCACTCTCCCAGCGAAAGGGAGCTAGGAACGTCACAGCTCTCCCCAACAGTTCCCCTCTCGATGGCTCACTATGAATCTTAAGGAAAAGGGCCATTTGGTTAATAGTTTAAATCCATACAGCTCACGGTTTGGATGCTATTCTATCCCTGAAAATAAGACACACTTCGGGCCTTGGTTGTTTCATCTAGAAAACAACCAGGGGCTTCCAGAAGCTTCCCTCCACCCTCACATGTTGTGACCTTCCAAGCCTGAGGGCCACTTCATAATTCTAAATTTTAGAGAAATACACCAGTAGCTAGAAGAAAAAGCTTCAGGCACTATTTCTTTTTATTTTCCAGAGAATTTCTTGAGATAATACTCTGCATAACTCGGACCCGAGTCAGAAGTTGCTTTTCTTGGGCTGGGGGTTGCAGTTTTAGGCCAAAGTACCTGAGGGCACAAACCCCACAGGCCAGTGGCCCCAGGGGCTCCGCTCACCACGAGGAATGGGTGGGACCACCCAAGGAGACAAGGGGTTCCAGACAAACAGTCAGCCACAGAGACTTGGGGTCTTGCTAACAATGACCCAGGCAGTTGCCCTAAAGCCCATGGTGAGCACTGTCCTCCGGATACTCACGCGGCAGGACCGACCGAGTGCACGGTGTGAAACCACACGGCGGGTGTTTCTTCCCATCCTCCCGGGATCCTCCAGTTCTCAAAGCAGCCCTGTGCCGTGCAGCCCGCCGCCCTGCCCTTCCCAGGTAGAAGCTAGCTCGCGCCTCCATCAGCCGGACCGGTCCTCCCCACCGGCTGCAGGGGGGCCGGGGGCAGAGGTCTCCCTGGGAGCGCTGTCAGAGCCACACACTCAGTGTTGCTCAAGTTGGACAGGCTTCCCACCCGGCGATGGCCCAAGGTGACCGAGTTCCAATGCTCATCAACAGGAGGAGGGACAAATAAACTGAAGTATATTCAGACGATGCAGGATTACACCGCAGCAGGAAAAACTCCGCTATTGTTCACGCAAAAACACAGATGACTCTCCCCTGATGCAAGAGAAAAAAGGTACCCATGGCAGGATTCCAGTTTTAAGTGAAAAACGGGCAAAGATAATCTAAGGTATGTCTAAGTTGTACCTTTGGGCGGGGGGGAGTTTGGGAGGTTCTGAGCTTGCCCCCGGGGGCGGGGGGTTAACAGTGTATCTGCTGTGTAAACTCCACGAGCTGTGCACTCTTCGGTTTGTATGTTCTATTTTTATTACAATTTTAAAAGATGGATAAAGCAGCCCAAGTCTCGCTACTCATTTCGGAGACTCTCTCCATCCCTGAGACAACTTTCTTTGTGCTTTCTTTCACAAGCTCCAGCTCCCCCATCCTCTAGACACCACCCCCCAACACCAGAGGTGGCACCCACCTCGGGGCCACTTCCCCTCTCCCGTCCCCGCCCGGCGCCCAGGCCAGACCAACAGTGGACCCAGGCACATGCGCCCTCGTCTCCAACCTGCCAGGAGGTGCCACGTCTGCTCTCAGGGGCCCACAGCGTGTGTGGCCTCTGGGGAACATGGTACAGACAGCAGGACTTGGGTTCCAGCAGGAGAGGCTCAACCTAGCCGGAGAGTCGGTCTCCCTGGTCTCCCTTCCGGTCTGGAAGGTCTGGAAGGCTCAGTCCTGAGCAAGACTGCCACCCCTCTGCCCGCCCCCTCCATCCAGCTCCCCCTACCTCTCCGCAGAGGAAGCACAGAGCGCAGAGGGGCAGAGCCTGTGCAAGGGCCCCAGCTCCCCTCCACGGGGGCCCTCCCGCCCACTGCACGTAAACGACACACTTGGCACAAAGGAACCTCACAAAACCGAAAGCCAGCCAGGTCGGCCCTGCCTCCAGCCAGCGAGAGAAAGAGAGAAACGGAGCTGTAGCAGGGGTTCCAGAGTTTCATATCCACGCCGGCCGGAGGCAGCTCATTTCTCAGGAACGGCCTACAGATTTCCAGATTTCTTCCCAGGAGAGTTAGAACGTCCAGAAAGGTTTCTTCCTTCCCAGACCCTCTCTTCATCCTTTCCCCCTTTAAATTGCTACTTCTGCTAAGAATCATGTGTCCTGCTGCTTCCTGCTGCTCCATTAATTACAATAACAAGAAATAGCCCTGCGGTGATGTCACCCAAACTTTGACTTCCTGTAGTGAGGGAACAGGTCAAGCTCCACTGCTCCGGGCCAGCTGTGTCACGCCTCCATTTTGGAAAGAAAAAAAAAAAAACCAAAACAAAACCCAGGGCTGTTGCACTCCGTGAAAGCTTTAAATGTTTACAGAGGCACTCACCCCGAAGGTTTTATAAGTTAAATAAAAATAAAGTGTGTGTCAGGCCGTGCTACCACCAAAATGTAGCTATTGTAAGGCGGAAACAAGCCATCGATTGTGAAAAAGCTGAGTGTAGGTTTATACGCATAAAGAAAAGCCACATTTTCAAGACACACGTTAATGAGATGCACAAAGTACAGCCAGTGTTTCCAGCACATGTGAGCCGAGTCAAGGAGGAACTGGTCCTTGCTGACCTCCACGGGGATACTGAGGCACACGGGAAAGGAGACCGGGTGGGAAGTACCACCTGTGAGAGGCTCGGAGCTCCACGGGATGCAGGACACTTCCTCGTCCCCCTCATGAGACACGGCAGCCAACACTGATAGGCACTTCCAACTTTCAGAAGGGATACAAGAACCAACTTGTGTCCGGCGACCCACGGTGGCGAGTTCGGGCCTTGGGATTTCCGACAAAAAGGGATTTCCCTCTCTGGGGGAGCAACAGGAACCTCCTTGGAAGGAGGGGGACCCAGGTTAGCTGCAGACATCCCAGGCTTCCATTCCTCTGCACCCAGCATCCTGCCCTGGTCACCCCGACAGCACTTAGTCTCGGGGGCCACCACCCGGAGCCTCTTCTGCGTCGACACCTGGCATCAGGGTTCCTTGCGTGACTGTTTCAAGGGCCAAGTCTGCATCTGGACCCAGAGGCCAGCCACCCTGATGCCATGTGTCCCCCAGCCCACAGGCGAAGACACACTCAGACCCCAGCACAACTCCCCCAAGAAAAGAAACAAGCTTCCTCATGGGAGGCCACATGTGAGCTTGGGTAGTCATAGCAATTGAGGAACTTCTAGTAATCATTTCTTACTGCAATGATGATTGGGCCCAAATACTGTCCAAGATTTTTTTTTTTTGGAGGCGTCCCTGGTCTGCCCGAGGCCAGGTCTTAGCAATGACTTGCAGCTGAACCCTGCTGTGTCCCCAAGGACACCGCATTGCCCAGAACTAGAATGTTCTGTGACCATCCTAAGATTTTTCCTCTTCCACAAGTATATTAACCCTGTCCTGGCCAGGTCCTGACAAGCTCTAGCAGGGTCGATTCCAAGAACCGGGGAAAGTGCTGAGGAGACACGAGGCAGGACAGGTGGGGGGCAGTGCATTTCTGGGGGGCAGCACCTGTGTTAGTTCGTGAGGGAGAACCCACAAGCATGTCTTCAGATACCCTGGGGGACCTGGTGTCTTAATCAGCTTAATTTGATCCCTCCCAATGAGAATATTCTTTCTTTCTCGAATTGTGTTTTCCCCACCATGGATCGTGGCCAGAATATTCCGTCCAAGCCAATCAACAAACTGGGGGGAAAGCACCCCAAGCTGTAGCCTTTGGTGAGCTTGAGCTTTTCCCCTTCCACAGGAAGTTTGAAAGCTAGGAGTGGGGTTGGCCGGGTCACCTGGTCGCTAGGACTCGTAGGACCCCCCAGCGTGGCTGGGTCTGAGACCTGCGGTCATTCTCAGTGCACAGTGTTCCTCCATATCCAGTTAGAAGGAGGAACACTGGAGAATATTCTTAACTAATCAACTCATCTGCCTGCTGGACCCCCTTCCAAACGTGGGGTGCAGCCATTCGGTCTCAAGGACACAGTGCCCTTCAGACCCTCCTTCTACAGATGGAGACAAATAAACAATTAGTAGGTTGGTTTCAGTAAGATCTGAAGAAACAATGGGGAGAGACCATTTTGCAAGAGCCCATTATATTTAGAAAATTAAATCAAGTCCTGGCTCCAAATAGAAGGGTGTACCTCATACCAGCCATTAATTATTAATTCTCCTGTAATGTCCCAACAAGAACCAAATGGCCTATTCCCAGAGGAAAACTCATTCTCATGACAAAAGACGACCAAAATATTTATAATGGTTGTTAATTTGAATAGAATCAGTTCCAAAATTAGGACAACCATTTCAATGGTGAGTTTATCGACCAGGCATTTTCTCAGATGGAAAGCAGGGAGACGGATTTAGAAACCACAGGCCTTTCTCCTATGATGGAAACCATTTCCAGTGTTCAGCACTCTGGAGAAGTACTTACTTCTAGTCCTTCCCTTTGATTTTGAATGTCTGGGGCAGAATTTTAAAATTCCTTTAACTGTGTTAAATGCTTCTGATGTTGTACCTGAGCGTTTGAGTGATCATGTCAAATAAAATGTTCTTCCAAGTTAACTCCGCTGTATATTTATGCATTTAATATCACAGCTTACTGCAAAGCGCACAAATCATTTTAACAGAGTGTAAATTTAACTACCATGAAGGCATTTTATACTCTGCTTAACTTCTCTAAGGGGCCCATATTTTTTTGAAGCAGATAAATCAAGCTTCTACATAGCTCTACTTAAGGGAACAGCAGTCAAACTTCTAAAGAGAAACCCCCCAGCCGCCCACCCCAAGGCTCCGTGGCTTAGGAGATATGTACACATTCATCTACATCTCAACCAAGAAGTCCCCCTCTGTCCCCTGCCTCACCAATTTCTGACCAAGGACGGGCAAGCCAGCAGCACATCTGGGCCAGGGCAGGTGTGGCTAAGTGATCGGACCCCTCCCTGCCCCTGGATGCTGTTCTCTTGACCTCTCTGCAAGGACAGGGATTGGCCACTGCTGACTTGAGAATCCTGCTAACACCACAGGGCTGACATCTGGGCTATGTTGACTGTCCTCATTAGAAACATGATCTCCTATGGATCTTCCCCCAAATGAACTCTGTGCTCCAATGCCAAAGAGGTCTCCAGATGCACACATTAAAAAAAAAAGGAAAAAAAAAAAAAAGAAACCCATGCCCACAGCAGCTGAAGTCATAAATTATTTACTGAATTGAGGGAACCCTAGCCATGGGCCATCTGGGAAGGCCAGACTTGGGTCTCACGCTGCACCCCAAAGGTCGACACAGGGCAGGCTCTGCTGACCAGAGAAAAGTCAAAGGCAATGGCCTCCGCATTCATGGACATGGGAGCACTCGTCTATGTTCAGACTATGCAATCTCAAATGTATCCCACCCACAAATAAATACCAACACTGCCCACGCCCAGGGCTATATCTAGATACAGTATATAAGGGAAAGACACACAAAATCACGTGCAGGATGACCTAGGGCAAAGGAAAGGAGATTGGGGCCGGGAGAGACGGAAATGCTCAATGGGAGAGACATGTCCAAGGGGCAGTAGGGAGAGCAGCCAGCCTGAAGAGGCACCTGCTGGCCAAATAGGAAGCAATCTGATTCAGGTGAGAGGGTGAGAGTTATCAGCAGACATCTGGACCGGTGGTGGAAAAGTTTGAAGACCAACAGCGTGTTTACATGGTTTCAACCATCTCCCCACGCACTCTTGTTAATTACAGCAGGGCAAACAGAGACGGCCCCAGAACCCAGGGTGTCAAGTTCACATCGCCATCAAGGAGAAAAACTGGCATCAGCCAGGGCCCCCAACGCATGCCCACTTCTGAGTAACTCCTGCCAAGTGCACATCACTTGAATCTCTTCCGGAGAAAACATGAAGCAAACCCACCTGCAGGCTCGGTCTACAAACTAACTGGTCAGTTCTCCTGAAAACATCACCGCCACATCACAAGTGCAGGTGAACAGCGCCTCCAGGGGAAAGAGGACTAAGGAAGCGTGGCAATCAAACCTCCTTTGGCCATCAAGGAGGTTACTAGGAACCTGAAATGTCTACAGGAGGTCTAGCGATGAGACAACATGATTACCCGTGTGAATGTCCCATTTGGACACCTGTGCTGATATTTAGGAAAACTTTTTTTTTATCTCTAAGTACTTTCTGTTTGCATATTTGCAAGTCATTCTCATAGGGTTTTGGGGGGAAAAAACCCAGTGTCTGTGTGAGAGAACACAGTAGGTGTGGGACGGCAGTCGGGGTGTCGGGGGAAGGATCAGAAATTCTATCAAATAAGAAGTTTAGTTACCTCAACGATTCCCCCCGCAGGACCTAAATTACTGTGATGTGGTCTTATTGCTCTCAAAGATAAACTACCAAAAATAAAGATCCCCAGCATGTCTGGGGCTTTAGGTGGAAAGACAGGTGGGGTCTGAGAGAACAAGGACCCCCAGTTTTGGTGACAAGTTAAAGCCAGGAGAGGCCTCCCTGCTCTGCCATCTGCAGACTGAGGGTCTAGCGGCCCCAAATGAACTGTAGTGTTCTGAGAAAGGCTTGAAGAGATCAACCAGAAAAGGTTCTCTACCTCCTGAGCGCCTCCCTTGCTTCGGTCTGAGCTGGGGAGTCGGCCCATCCCCCACTCAGAGAAACAGGTGAACCCCGGCCACATCTCCGCATGAAGGTGCCACGCGAGGCCGTGGCCTTCGGGCTGGACGGAGAGCGTGCACGTGGAGGATGGAGTGCTCAAGAAGCCCCCAACCCTTAAGCTCTGACCACTTCACATGGACATTTCTATAGGGCCCCCAGGGAATGCCGGAAACAGCCCAGGTCCCAGAGCTGAGCAGGCCCCTCCGCAGTGGCCTGGAGGATGGTGGTCTCCGTCCTTCCCGGGGGCATCAGCTCACAGGGCTGAGGCAATCACACCTTTTAAAAATCCCAAGTTCCTCAGAGGCAACTGACACCCCCCACACTTAAATGCAGCCCAACTGGTCTTTCTCTGGCTAAGACATTAGACTGGAGGTTCCCCCAAAAACGTTCTGCCAACTAACCTCAACGTTCCATTATTCAATTGATCTTATACAAATGTAATGTCCGTCTTGCCTCAGGTAACATTTTGAGCTAATTCTGCCTCTCCCCATTTAGACCGGATTGCAGTGGCTAGCAAGGCAATTCTGGGGCACTCCATCCTAATTCTTCCCCAGCTTTCATAGGACAAGGCTAGCCGGCTTCAGCATTCCCTTCTACTCATCACTCTACCTGTCTACAAAGACGGGCTCCAAAGCTACTTCTCCAAGGACAAGGCTTCCAGAAGTCAGATCTGAGGGTCCCTTTCCCTCAGCCAGACAGGGTGGTGTCTGCCTGGGATGGGGGTGGGGGGAGGGAAGGAACGTCTCTCTGCTGCAAAGTCATACCAGAGAGCAGGGGTCCCTCCATCATCTCTGCATCCCACCACTTGAAGCTGAATGCCATTAGATGGAGGTTAGCTGAAGGTAGCAATAAATACGGCTGGACTATTATCTCACCCTGACACTGAAGGTGTCCCTCCGATGCCAAATTCAGGGATGTAAGACCACAGGAGTCAGCACACATTCCTAACACCTTCCCAAAAGGAAGACAGCATAGCCAAATCAGTCAGAAATAGCTCACAACGTAGCTTCGGGATCAAACAAGTTCCCCCAACATGCCGGGGGGAACATCAGGCTGGCCCGTGAAGCCTCGGGTCCTGCACCAGGGAGGCCACCAGGTGGACACCAGGCCAGGCGGCTGGATTCAAGCTCTGACCCTTGAGTGAGGACTCAGCTCTCTGAGCCTCAGTTTCCCCATGTGCAGAAGACAAGGCATCACTTCACTGAGCCCCCCTAACAAAACCACCACATAGACGGCAGAAGACGACAGGACATTCGAGGTCCTCTGCCCCGCATCCTGCGCTGAACAAGGAGCCCAGCCACACCAGAGGTGCCTTCTGAGCACGCCCACTCTCCGGGGGTTCCCTAGCCCAGGTGCTGGGGCCAGAGGCACAGGGCCCCACAGGGGAGGCCAGGCCAGCCATCCTTCTGTTTGGAGCCCACAGCAGCCACGAGGAAAGGGGACTCATGAGTAAGAACCCCCAGGGGGAGGAGCTCTGGAGGCCACTGCCAACCCCAGGAGGGCCAGCCCCTGGTGGAGTTCCTCAGGGAGCGATCCCACAGCCTCTCTTCTCCAGGAAGGAAGGCTGCTGGCAGTGGCTCCTGATGCCAGCTCCCCAGCCCCAAGGCCTGCACAAATCCTGATAGTGGCCCCAGCCAATGTTCTTGGCCAGTGAGGTTCTCAGAAGTGCCTACCACCTCCTCCCGGCCATCCTGGTCCTGGCCCCACCCAAGAAGCAGCGCCATCATGCCCCCCCCCACCGTCGCCCCCCTCCCTTCCTTGCCTTGTTGCCTGAGCAGGGCTCCTTCCCACCAAGGTGCCTCGTGTCCCCGCGGCTGCCCTCAGCACACCCCTACAGGGGCTGACTTCACCTGTTACTGCCCGTGCTTGACACACGGCCTGGAGAGTTCTGCCTTCACATCAGCAGATCTTTGCCAAAGTGCACTTCCCTTGAACAGTCCCCCGGCTCTAGGCAAACAAAGCCCTCGCCTTAGCAACAGCATGCTGGGCAAAACGCAAAGACGCCCCAGCCTGGAGCTGCTCCAGCATCCTGGGTCTCTGCTCAGGAATCCCCGACCCCCCGACCATCACCCACCAGCCTCCCACCCCCACCACCTAGCTCGCGATGCCAAGTCATCAGGAGCAAACACGAGGCAGACTGCAAACAGCTGCCGAGCTCCAAGATCAAGTTTTATTTTAGTGGCTAAGGAAGAAAGTGGAGAAAAGGCGCCAACATTTTTACTAACAGCATAATTATATCAGGGAAAGCTCCCTCCTCCAAGATTCCCGCGCTGGCCTGACAGCAATTTCAGCGGCTGGAAAGATGGTAGACAAAGTCATCACGGCCCGAGCTCGGCTCTTCCCACTTGCGCCTGTCTCTCTTTAAGGACAACGACAGAGGCAGTGGGGACATATGGTGAAGGGGGGCTACCCCCCTGTGCACCAGCAGGGACAGGAAAATGCTCGGTGGAGAATTTCGACCTTTTCAAGATCCCATTACCCGGAGACCAGCACCATCTCGGCGTCCAGGCAGAGCTGGTACCTCTCCCTCTGAACCCCGGGCCAAGAGCCCCTGACATATACTGGGGCCCAACTACTGAGCAGGAAGCCTGGTGCCCATTGGCTCCCGGCGGCTTCAAAGCGATCGCCTCCCGGACAGCGGAGACCGTCCCGATCCAAGGGCATGGCAGCAGCATCGAAAACGCCACTACGTGGGTCCCCCCAACGGTCTCCTGGTTTCCAGCTTGCCCCTTTCTGAGCCGTTTTGCACACAACTAGCGCTGGGCTGGGCTCTTCTAAAACCTCAATCTGATCCTATTACATGGTCCTTGAATCTCTCCAAATGGCTCTCACTGCCTTGACAGTTAAAGGCAGGACGCGGTAGGACGGCCAAGGACCCGCCCCCCCTTCCCGCCCGCAGTCACAGCTGCGCTGGCGGGGCTCTGGGGGCTCCACAGTAGATGCTCCTTCGGCCTGGCCCTCCTGGCTGCCCCCGCCCCGGTCCCCGGGCCTGCTCTCAACACCCCTGCCGCGTGGTTACTCCACACGCCCGTGACACACACCTCCCGAGAAAACGGGCCATCGGGGTGTCTCACCCTAGGGAACAGAAGCCCAGTGACCGCCTGCCCACTGTAACCACGGAGCCCAGAACAGTCCTCGGCACACACCGGCACACGTGGGTGTGCACGAACACGCTTTCTCGACACACACGAACGACAGAGTCTGATGAGAGCGGGAGCGGGCCAGCCCGCACCTCAACCCTGACAAGGTGGGCCCGGATGTCCCTTCCAACACAGGTATAAAGAAAGAAGAAACCCCGGGCCATGGACCCTCTATTCACGACAGAGGATGTGCTGCTGGGCCCATAAAGGGTGAGTGTGTGTGCGAAGGATCCCAAGTGTTTAGTAACTGTGATTCTATCAGGACGTTGCCAGACCTCGCGTGCATCCCTTCCTTTTAGTCTCCTCTGGAGTCCTCCTGTTTGCCTAAGCAGGGCGATCCGCGTCTAGGCGTGCGGCAGACAACTGAGGTGCTGGGGTCCAGGAGACCTCGGGATGCTCCCGTCAGACCCCCACATCTTGCAGCCACCCTGCTGGGGAGGAGAGGCGGCCCGTGGGGTGGCTCTCTAGGACGCAGGTGGTTTGACTCACGGTGTGGCAAGTCGTGTTATTTTTAAAATTCTTTAGGTTTTAAAAAGAACTATCTGCTTCCTGTCTCCCCACCAAGTTCTGCCCTCTGGAACAACCTGCCTCCCTTCTTTGGCAACACAGTGCTCCGGGGGGCAGGTGTTACGCCTCTCCACTCGGCAGCCCCAGGCCCCCAGAGGCCCTCCCCAGCCCCTCCATCGGCTCAGCTTTCCAGAGCTCTTCGGAGGTCTCGTCGGAGGTCTCGTCGGAGGTCAAGGAGCAGCTGAGCCCTGGCTCTGGAATCCGACCCCTCACTCAGGCTACAAAGCCCACTGAGGATACACCTCCTCTTCGCCTCTGCCCTTCGGCCTGATGGGACTAAAAGCCACACAAATTCCCGTCCAAACATAACTGGTACCTACCCTGTGTCAAAGGTGCAGCCACGCCTCTCACAAAGCTCACAGACGGCATGGCGGTCAATCAGGAGAAGTAACAGAAGAACCAAGACAGATGGAACAGAAAGTTTGTGGAAGGTGGGGGTTGCTGCTGTTAGTTACAAAAAAAGAGGGGGTAAGGAAAGGGGTAGGGGGGGCTTGCACAGACGAGTGGTGGCAGATTAAAAACCAGGACCCAGAAGGAAGAGTTAAAATATGCCAACCACATATCTCTGCCATTCAACAAAGTCCTGTCTGGTGACCTGTGCGTCATTTCGGCTCCTGCCCTGCTAGCTGGGGCCCGACGCTCAATCCTGGCTGCAAAAGCCAACCAGGGCTGGAATAGCGCTCATCAATCAACATGGGAGGGAGCCTAAACCACCCGGATAACCTCAGGACACAGTCTCTGTTGCCCACTCCCTTCTCAGTTGCACAGAATGAGGCAAAAGCATCCGCATCCGAAAAAGGTCTCTCCTCGAAATCACAGTTTCTGAACGGTAGAAATCAAGAGTCCTTTGTCAGGTCCACCTATGGTGAGTTTCTTGAAAATACAAAATTAGGAAGCAGGCAGCACCCATCCAACTAGCCTCAAGAAAGGCCCCCAAGAAGGAGCCCCAGCTGGAAGGGGGGTGCACACCAGACTCTGCCCTCCTAAGCTACCCTAGAGGTCAGTGGTCAGCTCCACCAAGCAAAATGATGAAGACAGGATAAAATATCAAATAAGCCATTTTAGTTTCACAGGCTATCAAATAAGCCTTTGACTCTAGGCTGGGATTTGATGGTCTGGTTGCTGAAATAGAATGTTGGTAGTGAAGCCAGGAAAGTGACGTTCTAATACCTTCCCCGAACATTCAACAAAACAGGAATAAGAGCTCCCGCAAAGCATATTTATCAGGGAAGCCTCAAAGAGGCAGAGACCCGCACAGAATACTTCTGAGCCTGATGCTATGCCACACATTTTTTTTAACTTTAAAAAATATTTGCTCTTGACAACATACTTTAGAACCAGAATAAAAATTGATTTTTTTTTTTAAACCAGAGTATTGAGAAGGAAAACAAACAGTACTAATGGGATTTTTGTTTTTAAGCATTGGGAGTTTCTGATAAATCAGAGGTTGAAGCAAAAAAATTTAACTCAGGAGACCAAAAATGCCAATAGAATCGGTGAAATTATTCTGTAAAGGCTGACCACCGTTGAGGATGGGTGAAGTGGAGGCCTGGGGGCCTGACCCAGGGAGGGGCCAGCTCCAGCTGGGAGTTTAGTAAATGACAGTTTCGTCAATCCAGAGCCTGTCACCCACCAACAGACTGCCTGAAACTATTCTGGCCACTGCTTCATCTGCTTCCTCTTCTGAATCCACGCAAAGTGTGTGCACCAAGCTCGGAGGGAGCAGATGGGTGCTGCAAGAACCTCAGGAGAGAGGAACAGGAGAAACACACGGCTCAGAGCAGCCTGGAACCTGGCAGCCTCCAGAATGACTTGTACACAGTCCTAGGCCCGCCCTGACATACAGCAGGCACTTGATAAATGCCTTGTCAAGAAAAGAAACCCCTCTACTTGCAGGCTGGCTGCTCAGGGGAATGCCATCCTGGGTGAGACTGAATCAGAAGAGCAGAATTATCTTGGCCTGTTGGCCTACTTTTCACAAGCCCCCCACAAATCAGCCCCCGGTGAACACTTCCCACTGGGCCCCGCCCCTGCACCTGCTCTGCTGGGGGGCCCCTGGGGGCAGAGTAGCCTGGTTAATGAACCTGCCCTGGAGGCCCGTCCAGTGCAAAGGCCTTGAAGATCCAAGCAGAACCATGCTACAGACAACATGTGCTGGTGGGCAGGGGAGGGGAAAGCGGCGGGCACAAGCAGCTTTCCCTTAAAAACAGAAATTTGTGGGTGCCTGGGTGTATCAGTGGGTTAAAGCCTCTGCCTTCGACTCGGGTCACGATCTCAGGGCCCGCACTGGGCTGGGAGCCTGCTTCCTCCTCTCTCTCTGCCTGCCTCTCTGCCTGCTTGTGATCTCTCTCTCTCTCTCTCTCTCTCTCTCTCTCTGTCAAATAAATAAATAAAAATCTTAAAAAAAAACAAAACAGAAATTTGTCAAAGGCATGTACTGGAGGGTTAGGCCGTGGATGGAGGATACGTGTGACACGGACGGAACAATATGCTTAAAGCATTATAATCCGCACATGTGAGTACAAACACGGGGCGGATGGAGACGGATACCGCTGGTGACAAAACCAGGGAGATGTGAACAAGGGCAGACAAAAGCAGCACACACAGGAAGCTGGGTCTGCAGGTACCGATTCACCCGTTCACAAGCAGTCAGTGACTGTGTCCTCAAGAGGCCTACAAAACAGGGGTGGTGTTCCTGTGTTTAAGGGAGAAAACCGGCACAGAGAGGATCAGACATTTCTCCAAGGCCACACAGCTGGGTGGATGCTAGCAGACACTGTCCTGCCAAGGAAGACAATTTAAAAGGGGGTGGGGGTGGGGCCAATCTACGAAAACCTAACACCTCACAGGTACACCGTCCCCGCCAACAAAACCTCATATCTGTACAGGTACCTAAGACAGAGCAATACGGGATACAGATCTAGCATACCCAACGAGGCGACAGGCACGGCAGGATTCCTTTTTGGTAAGCCAAAACTAACCCTCTGTACATTCACACATGCCTGCATAGTCTAAGAAATACGAGGAGAAAGAACACAGATAGTTTCTCGAGAATCAGGGAGGCAAGAGCCCTGCCTTTATAAATCCCACATATGACCCCTCTGGAAACAGATGACACACACTTCTTTTCCTCTATTTAAAAAAAAAAATCGGGCACCTGGGTGGCTCAGTGGGTTAAAGCCTCTGCCTTCGGCTCAGGTCATGATCTCAGGGTCCTGAGATCGAGGCCCGCGTCGGGCTGTCTGCTCAGCGGGGAGCCTGCTTCCTCCTCTCTCTCCACCTGCCTCTCTGCCTGCTTGTGATCTCTCTGTCAAATAAATAAATACAATATTTAAAAAAAAAAATCAACATATATTCATTATAGAACACTGGGGTGGGGAAAGGGGAAAAGAAAAAAAAGATCACCCAAATTTCACCAATTAAAGATAACCACTATGAAATATTCATCAGGTTTCCCAGGAGTATTTTCTATGGTTTTAATTTGTAAATGTACATTCAATATTAAATCTTTCTACTCGGAGACAAGCCTTCTATTTATGTTATTTCAAACTGTGAAGGCATCATTTTTTAAAAGTATTAGCTATTTTCCCCACTGCTGGATGCTTGCGACCTCTTTCATGCCATTAAATAACACCACGATAAAACATCTTGAGGGAGTAAAGCTTTTCTCGGCACCAGGTGGGGAAGGGAGATTACTAGGTCAAAGGGCACGTGTGCTATTTTGGAAGGGACCATACTGGTTTCCATGTCTGAAGATTCCGACAACCTCCGACACTATCTTATTAACCTTCCTCCCACGGACACAGCAATGTGCACGCGTGCACGTACACGGCAGAGTCTCCGTCTACCGCATGTAGCTCTGAAGTACAGCCAGGCCCGGGGACGGCCGTGGAGCGCACCCTCCAGGGGCAGGTGCCCAGCCTCGGGACAAGCACGCAGTGAACGGACTGCTGCTTTTCCTACCAGTGCCGGATCGAAGCGATGGCCTGCGTTTATGAGCCAGGACACTTAAAAAAAAAAACCCTTTCCAATGGGCGTGCCCTTCGGTGAGATCCTCAGGCCAGGGGCGCTGGTGGCGGCACCAGGATCACGGTGCACACTCTGCAGAGACAGGTGGGAGTTTAAAGGTAGTGTGCGGCCCGGCCCAGCCCAGCCTGACCACCAGGCGGTCCAGGAACGGCACCCAGAGCAGGGGACCCTGGGACTCCTGGGCCTGAGGACATGTCTCTGCCCCTGCCTTTCCCTCAGCCCCACCTGCAGCTGCCTGCCTGCTGGGACCAGAGCCATCCATCCCGGGCCTGCCTTCTCAGCAAGCACCTGTGTACTTCTAATTGGGTTCAGAACACCCCAGTGTTTCAGAAAGATGGGTCTTTGCTGCCCGCGTCCTGTATCTGGGGGGTGGGGAGGACGCACCCACAGGAAACCTGGGGCCCACCAGGAAAAGAGAAAGCACGCTCCGTATCACTGTGCTAGCCAGAAAGGCGCATGCCCCAACCGCCCCCTCCCGGCCCGCCATCCACCCCTCCCCTATGTGGGACAACCACTTCAGCAGGTCCTATTTTAGGCAGATTTTCCACATTAGAAAGCAAATTGGTTAAAATCATTGTAAGATACACCTCCCACTCATGACACTTTGTTTAATTCAAAGTCAAATAGCAAAGCAGGAGAGTGGGCTGCTTAGCACATTTATAGATTTATAAGCAGCCTTCCTGACCGGCACCCAGGCCGCCCCGCCCCCTCCGCTCTTGCAGCCACAGCTGGGTAGGAATTCACTGACCTAATAGTACCGGACAGATAATTCCTTGCCTGAGGGAAAGACTGGCAAAGCCCATGGCATCTGCCATTTCCAATCTATGTTTCAAGACGGTGAGCCGGGGCTTGTGCCAGGAAGCTGGGGTGGGGGGCCGTGCACCCCTCACTCTCCGTGAAAACTTTACAATCCTCCTACAGCCAGCGTGGAGGCACGGCTTCGCATCAGCAAGTCCAGGCCTCTGATTCAACTCAATCATCTCAAAGCCTGCACTGGAGAAAATAATTGAATTAAAGAGTTGCCGTAATTCATTCAAGGGAGAAAGCAGCCATCCGGTGGGAAACAGACAGTGCCGTTAAAATCCGCCGTCTTCTGGAGATAGCAAGAAAAAAGGCAATATAATGTGGTTCAAAGGACAGATGGGACTTTCCTAATTGTCCCCAGATTCCTAGCAGCAGGGGTGGTAACTAAATGGTTTCAATTAAAAGTTAAAGAAACAGGGAAAAGCAGGCGGTAAGTTATGCCTCGTGCCGATAAGGCTCGGTGGGTGCAGACTGAGAGGGCTGCTTTGTCCCGATTCCCGGAGGCCCAGCCTCCATAGCACACGGGCAGGGGAGCCATCCCAACATGCCACCGTGACATGACAAGGTGACAAGTAAATGTCCGTCAGATGCACGGTCATGAGCAACCGTGGAGTCTATGGAGCCGAGTGTGATGCAGGAACCCACGTTTCCGCGCCCGGCCCCTTCCGTGTGCCGAAGCCGCCGCCTCCCTGGATGGGCTCAAAGGATGGGATCGAAGAGGGTGGAACGGGGGTGGGCACCGGTGCAGAGGGCACATGTTTGCAGGAAGGCTGTAGAATCCGCCCTGGGCAGGGTGCTAAGGGGAGCTCCACGGCGCTCCAGGCTCAGTTCACACACGACAGGCATGGACTAAACATCTGCCCTTAAAGCAGTGATCTCAACCAGGGGGCACTTTGCACCCCAGGCACATCTTGTGACATCGGGACCTTTTTGGTGGTCACACGGGAGCAGGGAGGGCAGGTGGACAGAGGCCAGAAGGGCTGAGAAAGCTCCTACAAAGCACAGGACAGCCTCACGGTGAGGAATGATCTGATCTAAAATATCAACAGTGTCAGGCTGAGACACTCCCTTAAGGGAGTCCTAAATTAAAGTGTCTGAAAGTCAAAGGACTAAGGAAGCTAAGAAACAAGCTGGAGTCAAGTATACACACGTTAATCCACCACCAACATGGGACAGAAGAGACTTCACGGCTACGAAAGGGTCCGGTGGAAGCAAAAAAATGGGGTCAACTAAGTGCATCAAGCGAGCAGAGTAGATGAACAAGAGTGAGCCGCCACCTCCCAGAGGGGGAGCTCAGCAACCACGGTGTTTCGGGCCAGGAGACAATCTGACCCAGTGTGGCCCACAGCCCAGGGCAGCTGATGGACACTGGGGCTCCCAGAGATCATGTGATGACCTGAGGAGGTGAACAGCCTGAGTGGGCATTTAGAGGGGGTGGGGTGTCTCTGTGCACACTCGGTCCATGTTACAGTTCCCATCCGGGCCACCCACCGCTCTGTACCAGCTGCACATCTATGAACAGATTTCAGAATAAGTACCAAACTGCTCCGTGTAAGAAGGTCCCTAACAGACAAAGGCAAAGAGAGGGATGGAGAGGCGCCTGGGTGGCTCAGTCCTTGAGCATCTGCCTTCGGCTCAGGTCATGATCCTGGAGACCCGGGTTGGAGCCCCACATCGGGCTCCCTGCTCCGCGGGAAGCCTGCTTCTCCCTCTCTCACTCCCCCTGCTTGTGTTCCCTCTCTAGCTGTATTTCTCTCTGTCAAATAAATAAATAAAATCTTAAAAAAAAAAAAAAAAAAGAGAGAGAGAGAGAGAGAGAGGGATGGAGGGTCCCAGAAGGCCAAGTTCAATGGATAAGATCCTAAAACCAGTATCCACCAGTCCTATGTATGTCCCAACAATGAGGACGTAGTCTTGTCCGAACCCCATGGTCACTAACCGGGTGGGGGGACCAGGGGTCCTTGCATCCCTCTAGAAGTTATAAGTTAGTCTTGTCAGTTCCCCAAGACCCTGGTCCTCATGGAGTCTTTTCCTGGAAGCACGCCCAGAGGTGAACCAAGAAGAACTGAGAAAGAAGTAAATACTTGTGACTTTGTTCTTTTGTCCCCGTTGTAAAAAACAAAACCCCAGGGGCGCTTGGGTGGCTCAGAGGGTTAGGCCTCTGAGTTCAGCTCAGGTCTTGGTCTCAGGGTCCTGGGATCAAGGCCTGCATTGGGCTCTCTGCTCAGCAGGAAGTCTGCTTTCTCCTCTCTCTCTGCCTGCCTCTCTGCCTACTTGTGATCTGTCAAATAAACAAATAAATAAAAAGCTAAACAAACAAACAAACAAACAAAAAACCCCAAATGATGGTTATCGTAACAACAAATCTGGGAATAAATAAGAACATTTGAATATTCCTTAATTACGCGGCACACTATTAATTAGCTTTTCATCACTTCAGTTAGTATTTCCTGCTCATTTTTTTTTTCCTGAGTAGGTTAAAGAGGAAGAAAAGACACTGAACCCAGACTTTAATCCGCTCTATAGGGAGAGAAAAAATGCCCAGAGTTATGATAAGTGAAAAAACAAATACAAATGCGAAATAAAATACTATAGTAATGCAAAATTTCCTGTGTGATTGGAGACAGAAGCCTCAGGAATCCAATAGTGACTGACCAATCATGCTTACTTCCCAACTCAAGAGGAGGGACAACAGATCCCATGCCCAGACCCAGAAGCCAAATAAAGAACCAAGAAAAACAATTATTAGCCACTAGATGAAGCCATTAGATTAAGGCACACGGCGGTCTGCAGAACTCTATGTGGAGGTCAAGTTATCAGACACTGTTGTGCCTAACAAATCCTCTCATCTGAGACAATCATAAACATTAAGGTTTAAAAAAAGAAAGGAAGCTAACCCAGGTAAGAAACACAAAAGTCTACGTAGCATGAAGTATCTCCAAGAGACTTATTTGGTGAAATTAACTAGTGGTTTAATAGGGGGGAAAGCCTGATATACAAGAGTGCCCCAATTTCTTCAGAGAAATTAACATTTCAATCCTGTTTTTATCTAGAAGTCATTAAACTGTGCAACATGAATTATAGGAACTACAGCAGCGAATTAACTCTATTCATCAACTAAGTCCGAACACTTCAGAGTGCATCTGTAATGAAAAAATAGCTCTACATTTCTGCCTCTTCTCATTAAAGTAAACCAGTTTTCTCTCTCTCAGTATATAAAACTGTCTTCTCTTCATATAATTTATATTACCATAAGCCGGCTCACATTCTAAACTATTACACGCCTCCAATTAATTTTTGCAGCTTTTGCCTGAAAATTTAATGAGATAGTAGTGGGTGAACCTGCTGACTCTAGATTATGTGTGTGCTCCCAATATTAATGTTGGCATAATAAAATAATCTGATCCATACTTGATGAGAGCGTCCCCCATTGCCCCGCGGTAAAGGTAACGTGTAAACCACAGCTACTCGTTTTCCTCTTTTAAATCCAATTACAAAATTTACTAGTCTCAAATTAAAATGCCCCCACACTCATCAACCTGGGGGAAAGGAGAAGGCAGCAGCGCCGTGTAATTATTCCCCAGCTCCATTTCTATAAACATTTCAGCCAACAGTGAAGACGGCTGGGTGTTTGGGTAAGATGGAACTCTCTGCCATGGAGGCTAACGGAGGCAGCGAGGGCGATCGCCCAGATGAGGACCAGGGTCCAAGGAATTCCCACCTCGTCCAGCTGCAGGCCACCCTGTGGCATACATACGTGCATCAGAGTTCAAGTTCAGCCAGAGACAGAATAGCCTGGACGTGTGGACAACTCAAGGACTGACTTGATGGCAGGTCCTTTGTAGGGATTAAGGTCTAGGTGCAAACAAAAGGGAAAAGAGGCCAAAAAGGACGGTGCAGTGGCAGCAGTCAATAACCACCATCCAAAGACCTGCCACGCACAGGTCTGAATCCACACCGCGACGGTCTCAGCCGTCATCACTGGCCTGATGGGAAGCAGGAGGTGCCAGCCACGGGAGCAAAAGCAAAGTTTGATCCTTACACGTCCGCTGGTAAGGATGCTTCCCCAGCTGTCACTGGTGGTGGAGAATTAGCGGTGATGGCAGAAGACACAGCGCTGAGTGGAGTGCCTGGATAGGGTTGGCCTGTAACATCCAGATGGAATCTCTGCATTTAACAACCTGTAGGGAGCTGGGGAGTGAGCGGGGGCAGGAGGAGGGGCTAGAAGAACCTCCCATCCAGCCTCTCCCCTGACTTGGCCCACACCCCAGCTGTACCTTCCCAATGCCACTGAGGCTGCTCAGGGTCTGCTTCTGCTGACCAGATGGACTGAGAGGTTTGAGTTGCCGGGCCGGCATCAGTCCAGCCTGGGGGCCGAGCTACTGCCACATGCAAGGCGCTTGTCCTCAGCTGGGGCCAACGCCGTAAGTGGGCTTAGTGTGTAGGGGAAAGGAGCACCAAATCCCACACGTGAAACCCAACAAGCTGATCTGACCGTGAGCACTTAGTTTCGGGGGACGTCCTGTCCTAGAGATGGTTGGTTTGTACCCAAACCCAGGGATGTATAGAGATAGGAACGGCTCTCAAACCAACCGCTGATCAGAAACATCTAATATCAAACCTTTTTATACCCCATGTCTGAGCTGTTTGTGGTGAGGGGAGGGCAGTGATGACGCAGAACACGCTAGGTGTGAGATCAATCCTGGACCAGGGTTCGGGTTCAAATCACACATCGGCTCCTCCTAATCCCAAGAGAAGTCAATTAACCTCCATTATGCATTAACATCCCGGGGATAAATAAGGGTGGCTCCCCCTGCAACCCTTGGAGATCCAGCCACATATACTGGACCAGATGAGGCCACGTGCTTACGAGTGACAGGCATGCACAGAATACTCAGCTCCCCGGGCTTCCTTTTCAGTTGTCATTCCTACTGGGCCTCTCTGGCCCTCCAAATAAAGTCACTTTCAACTCTGCTTTCCACAGCAAGAGAGAGCCCGCGACGTAAGCCACAAGTCCTAACACTTGGGCTCAATAAAGAAAAAACCTTGCCTCCCTCAACTCAATCCCCAAGAGGGAAGGCTCTCCTCCTCCTCCTCCAGGTAGCACAGAAAGGTATAGCTTCTCACTCTCCAATAGGCAGAGCAGGGACAAACTAACAAGTCTGTATTTAAAAAAAGGGGGGGGGGCTCTCGAGTTACCCAAACCACTGCCAGAGGGGAGGCAAAACCAAGGAAGGCAGCATCACCTGGGAGGACAGAGGGTTCTGAGGCTAGCCCGGGCCCAACATCACTTGCTCTCAACCCATCACTCCAGCCAGTCTGGTCTTCGCTGGATGTGGCTTATGGGGGCCTGAGACCAGGGCCAGCCCTCCTGGATTCTTCCCAGAACCAACCCCAGTGTGCTCTGGCCAGAGGCACCCTCAAAACAGGATTTTACAGGGGCTCAGGCCTAGTCCCAAAGCACTAGGAAAAGACCCCCTGCCTGCCCCCCCCAATTCCACATTGCCAAGGCCCTGGGGAAGACCCAATATGTCTTAGCAAGGTCACATACAGACCGTGAAAACCTTCCCCTATGTTGAGGAACGGAAGCTATTAACTGTGTTACTGGCAAGCACAGATGTTGTCTATATCTAAAAATTCCCAAACAGATCAATTAGCATATTATAAAGAATTTACTTTCATTTTCCCTTGGCAGTTCATAAAAGCCCAAACACAACACTCAGTTTGAAACTGACAAGTGCATATAGCAAAAGATGCACTATTAAATGCAGACAACAGGAAAAGTAAATGGCATTTATAATGATTAGCCACCTAATTAATTCTAAGAGTAGAATGTCAAAAGCTATAAATCCATTTCTTTGGTAACCGAAGCTCGACATCAAACAAGTCACTTCTGTGCTGAGAAGGGCAGCCCTAACATCTTCCCGACATTTCCATCCAGCAACAGGGCTGTCTCGAGGGTTTTCCAGGGAGGGTACTCGGAATCTATGTGGAAAAGCAACAGAAATAAATACACTTGCGTGGGAGACACACACACACACACACACACACACACACACACACACACACACACACAGTAGCAGCAGAATCTGAAATGAAAACCGCTTCAATGCTACAAATGCAGGTAAGTATTAACAGACTCCCAGGACACGTGTTCATCCCCTCCTGTGGCAATTAGCTCAGTTTAGATAGAGAAATTCTCAGGCTCCTGCCCCTGTGAAGAAATCTGGGGGCCTATGAGTCTCTTCAGCTTGGCCAGGGAGGGTGTAGGTGGTAGAGAATTCTCAGAGAATGTAACAACATGACCAACCTCTGAAACTCTGTGCCTTTAGAAACAACTTTCTGGGGGGAGGCAGGTGAAGATGGGGGGAAGAAGAATGATATGGAAACAAAATTGATAATAGATGCAGAGTTGTCCTTCTTCCCATACTTCCTGAATCTTCTTCCTAGATTGCAAATCAAAATCTGCATTTAAATAGAATATTTTTAATGCAGAAAATAGGAAGCCCTGGGGTACAGAGGTACTGCGTTCAATATCTACGGGCAGAACACTGCATTTCAAATGAGATGCAGCATTTTGAAATTTACTGAATATATTACATATTCTAAATTGTCTTGTTATTACCACTATTTTTACTCAATTCTCCTGCCCTAATAGGTGTGTTTCTTTTATGACCAGGACTGTTAATAAAAGTAATATGATATTACATCATGCTATCAATTGAATCTTGAGAAAAGATTACAACGATCCAAGGATCTCATAAGCCCCTGGCTCTGATAATTCCAGCCATCATTCAGTGTGAAATTCAAACAGTCTGAATTCATTCACATTGGTTGCTACCAATGTGCATTTTCAGGCTTTGCCATAAAACGCAGGAGTCCAAACCCAGTGACCCGAATCAAACAGCCTCTCTCGGGAAGCGGCCCCGCTCACTGGTCTGTCTCCACATGGCCCTGGGTGCCGGCCCTCTCCACCGCTGACCGTCCGCTGCTGGCCTCACACTTCATGTTCGGTCACTCAGGCACATCACAGAGACCTCAGGCCACTGACAGGAGAGTGAGGACGTGTTCCCAGTGAAAGACCACATTGCTAAACGGGGCCCCAGGTCGCCGGTCACATCCAGACACAGAACCTTGACTGCAAAACCTCCCCCCCACCCTGTGGCTCACCCTCACAAAAGCAAGAACTCAAATCCAATGTGCATATATGAGAAAGATTTTGGGGAACCTCTGTCCCTTGATGAAGAAAGGTCACTGTGAGGTTGACCAGGGCGGGGTAGGGAGGGATGCCTCACTTCCAAAGCCCCAGGATGAAACCACAACAGAACTGCCAAGAGCGAGAAGTCTAGCCACCTTTCATCTAAATGTTCATGTAGCCTTGACTGCAGGGGTGTGTCCCCCGGCTATATGCAGGTCACCAGGCTACAGGCCATAGGCATGGCTATCTCATTTACTAAAGCTGCTAATAATGGAGAGGATAGCAGCACTCATCCCGAGGAAGGAAGCCCTTTCCATGGGCCAGGTACCTGGCTAAGCCAGGGTTTCACTCAACACCCAAACTGAGATTAACCCCTCCTATTCACCCCCATTTGACAGAGGGGGAGCCTGAGACACTAAGCACAGGAGGCCCCAATCTGCCCAAGGTCAACATCATCAGGGGTGACCCAGGTTGCGCGCTGGCATTTCCTGGCCCCGCCCTCAGCACCCCCCCCCCCCCAAGCCCAGGGTCCCCGCCAAGTCTTTGCCTCCGCAACTGGAGCCTTTCTTTACCTTTCCCGTGCAAGCACGCGGAAGACGTGCCAAAGCCGTCGGGCTGCTGGAGGGAGCGGCTGCTAGGATGCGATTCCACGCTGAAGAGCTGGGTTGCTTCCCAGCCAAGTCGAACGCTGCATCAATCTGCTCTGTTTAAACACACAGGCAGAAGGCTTTCCGGCCTTAAACAGGCCTCTGTGGTGCTGCCACTTAAGCCCGTGGGAGATCAGAGTACAAATCAATATGAATCCTCCTTCCTGGAGGAAGTTGCAACCCTACCTCGAGGTTTAGAGGTCATCTTCTGCTGTAATTAGGAAGTAGCAGGGAGTTTCAACTGAATTATGAAAAGCCAGGGCTCTCCAAGTTAAGGTTTTCAACAAATGTGGGGCCGGTTCCATATGCAGGAAATGCCGGCTTCCAAAGCTCCAAAGGCAGGCAAAGCAGGCGGCCACCATGCTGCGTCCATGAAGCAATTTGATACACAGGCCATCTGTCCTCTGGGCCCAAGGGACCTGGGGCCACAAGGCTTGGGAGCCAGTAGTGCCTTCTCGCTGTCCTTGTAGTCCCTTCTCCGACGCGGTCATGGCAGCTGAGTCCGCGAGCCCCCGTGCCCATGAGGTACCACCCTACCCGCGTGGAGGGGAGGCAGGGCCGGCCTTCACCTTCCCGCCTCCAAAAGCTCAGAAGCACACATCCCTCCCCGAGACAGGTCGTGTATCATGCTGACTTGCCTTCTCTCTGCAGAAAACACTCGAAGCTAATGCAGACAATCAACCCTGCCTTCCAGACAGATGTGGGGGTGAGCTCTCCTGCATGGGCCCAGCCGTCCCACCCCTCCCCGGCCCCGCTGCAGCCTGGGCTCCACTCATTCAAGAAACAGTCCTGTGGAATCTAGAACATGCGGACCACGTACAGAAAAATGAAGGAGATGATGGGAGCAGTGGGCATGGCTGCTATCTCAGGAAGCTTGTGGTTATCACTCTAGAAGGTTCCATGTAACTAGAGCACTGCTCCTTAACCTTTATTATCCAATTTCACCTGATAAAGTCTGAAGGCGTGGCATCGGTGGCACTAGCACAGACTAAAAGGGCTCACAGCAGGTCACGGGGCCGCCCATGTGAGGACCCAGCAAAGCCGATCCCCGGAGAGGACCATACTGAGAGATGCAGAGGAGGCCAAGGGGGCCAAGGGCAGCTGGATGGAGTCTAGAGCTCCCAGTTCTGAGTTCCTGAAACGAAGTGGCAGACAAGAGTTTTCAGTCTGCAGAGGCTGCCCCGACTGGCGGGACCCCAGGGGCATGCCAGTGAACCTGACCTGCCATGCCCTTGTCCCAAGCTGCCCTGGGAAGGGGGAGCAAAAGCACCAGCCATCCGAACAGCCTCACCCTCCGCCTGATGGAACCCGATAGCCTGGGCTGCCCTGCTCCAGCTGAATTTTTCAAGGAGTTGCAGGTTACACCCTGTCCAGGCCAACAAAGGTTTCCTTTGAGTTAAACAATGTATAGCTGAACCGGAAGAGGGAAGGCGACCACAGAAGAGGTGTTGGGTTACAAGGCCTAGGAACCAGATCGCTTTACCACCAAGACTTGTTCTCTGCAAATCTCCCCTATGAAAAGGCAGCACGACACAGTCAGATAAATCAAGGCCCACTCCGAACGGATCCAATTAGGAGCGGGTGCGGGGACACCCGATCCTGCCCGCCTGGAGAAAGATCGGGCTTGGGGACCTGGGTCCTCTGTAGAAGCCACTGTTGTTAGGGGCTGGTGAGTGTTCGCACATTTATGAAGAAACGGAAGTCAAACACCAGGATCAGACGCTCAGAACTGCTCCTCACGCACGGTTCGTGTTTTTACCCCTGCATGTTAACTTGTTCCCCAGAATGTTCAATCTTTTTGCTGTATATAATTAATTTTAACAGCCATCTCCAACTTACCCCACAGGCCGGTGCCAGTTCCTTTAAACAGTACACTGCTGAGAAATCGATTTGTTGGCTCCCTGTGCCGAGGAACCCACATGATGAAATATGTATAAATGCCACTGACCGGCTGCTTCTGAGGACCGAGCACAGGAAGGCGCCCCCCCGCCCCAGCACATAAGTCCGCTGGTTGGGCAAGTCCTCATGTATCACTCATGTGCCCCCACACAAAAACCAATGAATTACACTGCATTTTCTTTTAAAACCTCCTATTAATCCTTAACTGGTGCAAGTCTAGGGGAATTATCTTAACTGCTATGCGGAAAGAATGAATTGCAAATGCACTTGGTTAACCAAGACTATTTTTAACAGCATGGGGCCAGGTGGGAGTGGTCGGTCTGTCAACAATAAAGGAATCGATTGATGATCAATCAATCGATCAAGAAGTCCAGCAAATGTGTTCTGCTGGGAGCACCAGGCAACCAGGCATGGGGACCCTACTTCCACTTGGGAACAACGGGGTTCTCCGCCATTTCCCAAAGGCCGAACTCAGAAAAGGCTTAAATCAGGGATCCAGAAATTGGATGATGAAAGACTCTGAAAATACCTGGGCTCCCTCTAGGTCACACGGGCTGTATGTATGTGGAGTATTTCTTCAGCGTCTGTAGCAGAGGGACGGGAGGCTAAATTTAAAGTAATGCCAGATTACACTTGAATCTAGGGAGGCATGTATCCCTCCATTAAAAAACCTTGATGGGGACACAAGAATTACTTAAAACCCAGACCAGGCTCAGAAATTCCTGGGCTATGCATTCTAGAAGTCATTGTAAGAGCGGCAGCACATAAACCCGACCCCAAAACACTCACACGATAACACGCCCCCCATTCCTGCCCCGCTAATCACCGCCCAGACGCCTGATCAGAGGTCCCAACATTTTCACTGGAAAAAGGCCACTTCCTTGCCCGCCCACACACCAACATACATAATCCTTATTATGAAGCTCACTGTAAACAGACTATCATGTCCTTCCTCCAGCAGAGCCCTAACCCTCAGGCCACCACCTCCCTCCACTCCTCCCGATGCTCCTAACCTCCTCGCCTCAAGCCTTGGGAAAGGACAAGGGTCTGTCCACTGATAGTCGTCTCTGGGGGTCTCAGACCGTGGGCTGCTGTTCCCCTCTCCGCTGGGGGAACCAGGGCAGGAGAGCCTCTGTCTGGGGCCTGTCTGGGCATCCATCATGGCTGGCCTCCCAGGGGCCTTCTCTGTGCACCATGGCCGCACTCTTGGGGACAAGCAGCAGCCCACGGTCAGCCCCCCTTTCACATGGACCAAGTGTGAGGGGGAGGGACAGGCTCATGGCACACCTGAGATCAGGAACATACCAGAGAGCAGCGGACCCCAGGAGTCCTCACCAACTATAAAGGGGGTACAGCCGGTCACGCTACTGTCGTGTTTTAGCAGAGGACAAGGGGAAGCCTGAGTTTGGCCTATCCCATCAGCGTCTTCCCTTCTGTTCTCTCACAGGTCCTGTGAGCCCGCAAAGGGATCTGACCACCAAGTTCCTCACTTTTCTGGGAAAGGGAGACGGGTGGCAAGGTCGCAACTCCTGCCGCCCCATCACTCCGCAGCCAGAACCCCCAACAGGAGCACAAGGCAGCAGACACCCCCCCCCCCGCCGGGCCCGGAAACCCATGAAGTACCGAGAGCCTTGCTTACTACGGACACAAGGATGACAGAGTATAAATTAAGACCCTCTGTTTCCTTCCACACCTCCCTGGCTGGTTAACGGGCTCTGATGAGAACCAGCCGTGTTGAGGAGTGGGACACGTGGGCAAACAGGATCAACAGTAGAAAACGAACCCAGGAGGCTGGACCCGTGTGGTGTGGACAAAGAGAGGCTCCAGAGAACAGAAACAAGGCAGGGCTTGGCTGGATGGTCTCTGCACTTCTAGGCAGAAGCTGTAGGAGGATTTTGAGATTCTCACGAAAAAGGAACACAGACTGAACCAATACCTCCCAGAGAACGGCTCCCTTGTGAGCTTGGATCTGCGGCTCAGGAAATAAAATCCAAACAAGACCCAAGCACCCAGAGCCCAGCTGGGGTCCTCCTCCCCTCTCTGCAGAGCTGGCTGAAGCCCCACCAGCATCTTCCACCCCCATCTCAGCTTCCTGACTATTCCTCATCCGGAGAGTTCCCCTCCAGACAGAAGGCCCTGCGGATTTTTCTCTGGCAGTTTCCGATGTGGGCAGTCTTGCCTCTGGCTGAGAAGTGGGGAACAGGATCCCATGTCCCTTGTCCACACCAAGAGCTTAAGAGGACCCTGGAGGCCACGGTGCCAGGACCAACACACATACCTTACGGTGTAGCTACTGGTTTCTAGAGTTGGGCTATACTTCCCTTGTTTTTTGGGAAAGAAACCAGTCTTGGCAGAAAACAGGACTGAGGCCCCAACGTCCAGGCAGAGGGCCTCATGGAACCCTGCTGGCCCACTCAAGCCCCACTGCAGATGCTGAGCTCAGCCTGGTGCCCACAGCAGGCTCGGGTGAGGCTCTCCCCACCCTCCAGGCACAGCCGTCACCGGTGTCCCGGGGACCCGCCTGCCACCTCTCCTGGGGGGCTTGTGAAGCAGAATAACTCGGTGCACAAGCTTCTCTGGGTGCAAGGAGCTGGATTCGCGGCCGCCTCCTTGCCAGTCCATAGCCGCTCCGACCCTGCCATCATTTTATGGAGTAACAGCCGAGAGCACTGATCTGACTTCCACCTATCTGCAGACATGTAACAAAATGCGCTTCTTTCTCCCTACTGCTTTTCTTGCGATCCCAAGGTAACTGGGGGCTGCTACGAGTGTCAATGCTCAGTAATGAAACCGTCCCGGAACAACAAGGACCCATCTGAACTGATGGAGAACGAATTCTGGTTCCTGGAGAAATCGGCAAACCAGAGGGCATCTGGGGTTTCCATTTTAACAAGTAGCAACATACAGAATGAAGAGCAAAACTACAAAAAAACGCCAAGATGTCAACTTCGCATGTCATGATTCATTCATGATGACAAAATGAGCCTCTTTGCAGGAAGAAAACTGAAAAGTTTCATGTGAAATTTATTTTTAAAAAGGCTATAAACCAAAATAATGGAGTCTAGAAGAACAGGCACACAACGCTCTTAAATGAGGACATCCTCGAAAATACCAAGGTCAGAAAGGCCGTGTAAACATTTCTGGAGCCTTGGAGGTTTGCCATTCTGAGGCTGTGGCTTTTCATGAGTTTTGTGCAAAACATCTACTTCCCTCTCCTCCACCCACATTAAACAAGATTTGTCTACAGACCGGAGACCTCAGCAGGTGAGTTACTGGGAAATCAACATGTGCTCCTTCCTTGGGCTGCAATGCCAGCTGTCCTCCCCCTCTTTAGGCTGTTGTGTATCGACTCCAGCTGGGGCTGACTGGGCAGCTGCCAAAAACAGGGGTACAACTTACTGGGTATAGTGACGAGCCACAGACAAGAGCTCTGAGAGCCAACACACGCCTCCAGGGACGTGCAGGAACCCCAGCCCCCTGTACAGGGTGGTCAGGGCAAAGGGAAACTCCCCAACAGGATGCGGGTCGCGGGGGGCTCCAGGCCAACAGGGATTGGTTGCACACAGAGCATCCTCCGGGCACAATGGCCATGCTCCGACTGGTCAACTCCAGGCGGTCCCCCATACCTTGCGCTCCTCCACGGTGCCATCTAAAACCATTTCCCCAAATGATGACCCAGATACAGAAGTGGGAATGCCTGTATTGGGCCGGTGTCAGAGCGCGCTCAGTTCTCGGGAGAAATTTGTTCTCAGGAGCCGTGTTGTAACCATGTTCTGATAGGCGCATTTATGCAACATGAATGCTCTTCTCTTGGAGATGGAAACTGTCGGTAAACAGGACCCTGCGCGCTTCAACTATCAGGGGGAGTTCAATGAAAACACGGTTACTTGACCATTTTTTATAGATATATATATATAATTTTTTTTTAAAGCCTATTTTATCTTTTACTATGAATTCCTACATTCCTATGTTTAGAGGAAATAGTTCTCCAGCCCTGGTACCAAGCATTAACCTGCAGTTTTGGGTTTCCACTGCAGACATTGCCCTGGCCAGCAGGGGAGCCTCAAGCACCTTCAGTGAAGGGCACCAGCACCACCAGTGCTTGGACAGGGAACTGGACGCCTGTGGGAGGGAGTCCACTGGACTGCCATCACCGTGGACGTGACCCACTGAAACCATCCTCAGCCCCTGCACTGGTACTGAAACCATCAGGCCCACAAAGATTCTGTAACAACATCATCTCTCTGCCTGAGAAACCTGGATAGACTCCAGCACAAGGAATCTTCAAGAAAAGTTTCTTTTGGAAAAAGGGGTAAAAGAAAAGAATTAATGTTGGCCTTGAAAGGCAAAACTGAAGGTCTACGGCTGAGTGTGGCCATCATGACTTACTAATAAATGTATCTATCTCCTCCAAAGAATGTTCCGTATTTCGAGTCTCTGGCCCTCCTCTGTGCTAAGGTTCTTAGAATTGTTCCAGGAACATGGATCCCCTCTGATCAGGAACCCTCTGACCCACACTCCGCTGCGGCCTTTGGTACGGCAAGCCCCCTCGGGTCAGACCCACTCCTGGGAGAGGCTTCGGGGCTACAACAGCAAATTTAATCTCCAAAAAGACAGGGGATCTTGGGGACCATCAGAGTCCTACTACTGAATTCCCATAGAAGAAGACCTCCAAAGGCCTGGAAGAGGCCCAGGTCACAGGAATTTTCCATCAGAGTCTCCATGGGGAGAAGAGGGGTCACACAGTGAGACCCTTCCCTGGGCCCCAAGCCTCTGCTAGTTAGGGTCGGGCTGTGGTTGCACTCAGCCTCCTGCCCACCGGGGCTCAGAGAGGAATACTACACGCAGGTCTCGAATGGGGCCCAGCTCTGAGGAAGCCGGGCCTCAGCCCGCAGAGGCGCACCTGCCCAATCTCCGAACCGGAGGCTAGATGCTATCCAACACGGTGGGCAATATGCCCAGGGGGTTGACAGAAAGGACAGCAAGAAAATTTGCTCTCACACTCTTTGTCTTGCTTTTAAATGATGCTGTTAGCTCAAGGAGAAAACATTTTTTCCAGCAGGGTAAACATCAATCACTCCCGAGAAGTTGCCATTTTAAGACTCTGAGTTAAGACACAGGTTCTGTGAAAAATGGCAAGCAGCTCGTTGTGACTGACTCTGGGCTGCCAAACCTGGCTCTGGGTAAAGGCCTGAACTACATCGATCGAGGATTTTCTCAGCCACGCTCCGAAGGAGCGCAGGCAAAACTGAACGCTCTCCTCTGAGCACACCCACATCCCCAATCAACTCCACCAGAAAAAAAATCATTTTGTGCTCAAGACATCCTAGAGGTTAGTAGCACTTAAAATCTAAGCTCCTTAGATGGCCTTCATCAGTAAGCCATTTTCTAAAGACATCCATCTACCTTTTCACTCAAGTGTCTTTGGGGTGCATGAGACTATCTCCCTAATTCATTTTTATTCTTTGTAATTAATACATCGAGAAGTCCTAACACGACTTCCCTTCTGCCTTGAGTTTCCTAGTAGTATAATTTCCGTTGACTTATCTCTGGAGCAGCAGAGACGCAGAAACAATCACTTTACACTGAACTATATTGCTTCAGAGTTAATTACATGTATTTTGCTTTTGATAAATGAAAATACCAGATGCAATTAATTGAAAGACAATCAATAGGAGCCTGCTATTAGACATCCCAATGAAACATCTGTATGAAGCAATCCATAGTCATCAACTAATTGAAAACGCATTCCAGAGGGGTTTTAAAAAACCTGAGCTTTTACCTGGAGATATTTTAATTTTACAGTAACTCACCAATATAAATCTGTCCACAAACTATCGTCCACACGATGGGCTGTCCGTCTTTTTAAGGGAATCCAGCGTCATTGGTTCAAAACCATTTAAGGCGATGAAAAGTCTGAAAGTACAATGAATTGGGTCAGTGGAGCAGAAGCAGTGATTTTTCCCCCCTCTGTTGTTTATATCTAGCCATTCCTTAATTGCATTTTTCCAATGCCTTCGATTCTAAGCTACCAGAGGTTATTAAATGGTTTCATTAAAAATACTATTTGTCTTGCTTTAGTCACACACCAGATCAAATTAAACAGTAGAGCACCAGAACAAATGAACCCTTTCCATCTATTTTGACACAAAGCCAAGTGTGCAAGACCAGAAGGTGATACTGTGTCATCACCGTGAAAATGTCATTTACATCTCTTCACATCTCCAAGTCGCGAGCAAAAGGATAACACAATCAATACCTTCAAGCAAAAAGTATTACCAACTGTTGGAGAAATATGGAAGTATGAAGTGCAATTCATAAGCCCACGGTTTAGAAGTACTATCAGCATAAATGCTGATAACTATTCATCCACTGGAACTCTGATTAACGGTCGCAGTTGCCCATTAATAGAAGGCATTTTAACTTACTACTGAAATTGATTACTCAGTTAAGAATTCAATCCTAATGTTCAATAAAATTGCACTTTCTTGGCAAATGCAATATGAAACGAGGTGATGCATTAAAACAGCACTCACATTTATTTTACTATACAAGGGACCAAGAGGAAATCTATTGTGGTGTCATCACTTATCTGAACCACTTCCCACATGCACAGAGTCGTCAGAGGGCCTGGTGGGGAAGGTACCCCCGGGTCAGACAGAAGAGACAAAGCACGGGACAAGCATGCCCGAGTGCCTTCTCGGTGACTGTCCCACGCAGAACAGACAGGATTGCAACATTGTCATGCAACCAGAATGTCCATGTTTCAAGGTAGTGTTTCTCAAGGCCCGTGGGAAAGGAGAGGTATGCGTCCCGGATACGAACTGTTGCAGCCAACCCTGACCATTCCCAGGCCCCTCTTACAATCGATCAGGATTCGCATAGTTGATTAATATTTTTAAAAAGGGTATGGAAATTACGGAAACCAGTTTCCCGGCTACACTTTACTTTTCAAACCATTCGAATCTTAGGAAGCTTGAGTTTCCTAATATACGTTTCCCTCTTTTATTTATTTTTTTAAAAGCAGGCTCCACGCCCAGCATGAAGTCCAACAAGGGGCCTAAATTCACGGCCCTGAGATCAAGACCCGAGCCAAGAGCAAGAGTTGGACAGTCAACCAACTGAAACACCCAGGTCCCCTACTTATCCTTCTTTAAAATAACAGGGTCATCTCTTGGGATCCAATCCTGTGGCACAACCTGCCCAATTATACAGCAAGTCAGAGAAGGAACCACGGCTCCCAAGTCCGTGTACTCCCCATTCAGAAGACCATATTTGTGTTTTCTATTCAGTGTAAGGAAGCAGAGCCGAATCAAAGGCCAGGGGTGGTTCCAAAGACCTCCTTAGAAGAAGGGTAACCTCTATAGTCAGGGTTATCACACCACCCAAGGGCACCACCTTATGCCTCCAAATTTACAATTCAAGGAGGAATGGGAGGGAGGGGACAGAGCTGTGTCAGCCTTCATTTATTAAGTTCTAGGCAGGGAAGAGCCGGCACAGGGTCTTAGTTGTGCTGAGCATCTAACAACACAATTACGTTTCACGTTTAGTAACTAAGCATTTACTCCATCTAGGAACCATCCTGAATTTTTCCGGAGGAAGGAACTTGCCAAGCAAACTCCTGTTCACCCCTCAGAACCCATGTCATAGAGATCTTCTAGAACACCTTCCCGCTCCAGCTGCAGTTGTTACACATTCTAACCATCTCCAAGTCTCTTCAGTGTTGAATGTCTTGATTGCCCTCATGTATAGATTTCTCCAGGTCTGGAACATGGCCAAAAATCAAATATTTAACCAACTGCCTGCGGACTCTGTCTCCTTGGTCTAGCACTGCTGGTCCTAGTAGGTCACAGGCTTCCTTTTTCTTTGTTTCCACTGCTTCGCGCAATTGGCATTTGAATGTCTCTGTATACGTGTATATGTCAATGATGTATTTCTGAAAACAGAAGGAAATTATATGCACATCGGACCATCGGATGACACGAATGTGAAGTGTGCGGGTCCACTTATATACGGATTTTTTTCGATGGAGTAAGGTCCTATAAACGTATTTTCTCTGATGGTTTTCTTAACAATTTCTTCTTCTCTAGCTTGCTTTGAGAAAACAGCCCGTAATACAAAAACCTACAAAATGCATCAGTCGGCTGTCTAGACGGTGATGAAGGCTTCTAGTCAATCACTGGTTACTGGTGGTTAAGTTGCGGAGGAGTCTAAAGTTCCTCGCAGACTTCCGACTGCGCAGGGGGGTTGGCGCCCCAACCCTCAAGTTGTTCAGGATCAGCTATATAATAGGAAGAGGCCCCATATGGAAAGGAGGGAGGGAAGGAAAAGTTACTGGGGAAGTTGAAAGTGAATAGGGTGTGTAAGTTACTTCTAATATTTAAACAAAGCTTAAAGAGAATATACTAACACATTAACCCTGTTGGGTACAGAGTCTTACTTTGAGACAATGAAACTAGTTCAACAGGGAACAGAAAACGTGGCCCTTTTGAAGGCTTCACAGAGGAAGTGACAAATTCAGGCCTACAGACTGCCCAAGCCAACCGAGATGGCTTATGTAGCAGATAGCAGATTAAGAACACTGAGAAGGCCTGGAAAACTGCCAGAAGCTTGAAAACCAGTGCCCTCTGTTACTCGCAGGTGGTAAGAAGTACTTTTAATGGGCCACAGAAAGGCTACAAATCCATAAGCCCCTGTTTCCACAGATACGTGAGAGCTGCGCCCGTGCAGGAGGGCAGAGGCCCACCAGGGTCGAAGAACTTGCAGGAGCATGCGACAAGACATGGAACCACGGCTCCTCCGCAAGCAACCGTCCCACCAAGCGTGTGGCCACAGTGGGCGAAGGCCAGGCATCTCCCATGTCTCGCCAGGGAGAAATGCTCCTATTTTTGGCCTGTACCATCAACCTGGGTGAAGCTATTAAACAGCACCTGGCCAATGTGCTCTGCCCATATTTTGGGGTAACAAGGGGCATGCATATAGGCACTGAGCCCACGCCACGTGCCCATGGGGCTTTCTACACAGAGGAAACTGAAAAATTCAGAACACCTTGCCTGGAAGGATCCTCTCCTCCCGGATTTCTAGTTCCTTTTCACTCAAAGTCAGGCAGATGAAAGTTGCTGTTCGGTATATAGTGAGTAAGACTACTTTTATGAACTGGAATGAGCGGAGCGCCTGGGAAACCTGCAAAGGACCGGAGCGAGGTCTGGCCTACAAGGTCAGGCAGGCGCCGAGGCGCTCCATCCTGGCTCACTCTAGGAGGGCCCGTCCTGCCTGAGCTTCGACCATCCTTCCCCATAGCTCCTGTGCCCTGCATGGCGCTGAAGGTCCTCCAGCATCCAGACTACAGGGAGGAGCGGGCCCGCGGGCAGCTCTGCCAGGGGTCTCCCAAGCCCCCAGCTGGGGCAGGCATCACTTATGGAACCAAACGCCCACTGACTCGCACCTGTTCCGCGTGGGCTGTTCTCAGGCTACTCCTCGCATCTCAGGCTCCGGTGCACCTGCTACCACTTGGGGCCTGTGTGAACCCCACGTGGATTCTCTGCTCTGGTCACATTTGGGTCATTCAGGCTTTAAAACGCCGGCCCTACCGTCCTGCCATGAGCAGTGAGGGCTGCTTCACCCGCTGGTTCTAAGTCGAGCTCCTCCTCCCCCTCGACCCCGTCACCGCTGTCATCGTCCCCAGGCTGGTACAGTACAGCTCAGCTTGGGCGATTCTTAGACAGGAGAAGACCCTCGAGTGGCAGATGTGGACGGAGCCGGTGGCCCAGACGCCGACATTTACCACCTAAACAGGAAACCCGAGAGCTGTCCACAAGATCATCCTTTAGGCAACTGTGAACTGACTGCAATAAAGGGCCTCTGGGAAGGGACAAGGGAAAGAGCACGGAGCATGAGCAGGACACCACAGAGGAGAACCCCAGGTTCCGTGGCTGAGGATGATCAATCACTCCCTAGGCCTTTGCCCTGTGCGATGGAGGAGACAGCGTCTGCTTCACGGGGGATAGGGCCCTTTCAAAGGTGGAAGGAAGCCCACCGCAGGGCCAGGGTCCGTCAACTACTCAGCAAATGCTAGTCATCATTCGATTTGGAACTCAGCTCCAGGACAAGCTCATCATCATTAGCATCTTCTAAAACCCAAACCCACCTCTGCCCACATCGTGAGACAAATGGTTCCTTTTTGGCACAAGAATGCAATACTCTAACTGGGTCACTGAGACCAGCATGGCCCCATCCCGCCGTCCCTCTTGTCAGTGTTCCCCTGTGCAGATACCAGTGTTCTCGGGAGGGCGCCCATCCTTAGGACACTGAGGACGGCAGTGGGGGACCTGCCCACCTCTCCAGGCTGTGAGGCCACACTCTGCTGCCTGTCTCTGCCTCGGGCAGCACACCCCAGCCCACAAGACTGGCCCACGGGGCTGCTGAAAGAGGGGCCCACAGAAACAAAACTCAAGCCAAAGCTTCAGAGAAGGCTCAAGAGCCTTGGATGGGGTCCCCAGGGAGCCTGGGGTAGGTAGGTCCACCCCCAGACAAGACCTGTCTTAGTCTACTCTTCCCTCCTGCTGGAGACCTAGGCCTCTGTCACCATTGGGGGGCATCACTCTTAGAGGGCAGTGACCCTTAGTGATGGGACCACAGAGGGACATGAGGGCATGGAAAGGGGGTGCCAGGGGCTTTCCCTGATACCCACAGTGGCTCCTCTTAACCATCTTTTTTTTTTCTTTAAGATTTTATTTATTTGACAGAGAGAAACACAGCGAGAGAGGGAACACAAGCAAGGGGAGTGAGAGAGGGAGAAGCAGGCTTCCCGCCGAGCAGGGAGCCCGATGCGGGACTCGATCCCAGGTCTCTGGGATCATGACCTGAGCCGAAGGCAGTCGCTTAACCAACTGAGCCGCCCAGGCGCCCCTCCTCTTAACCACCTTAAGTTCAAAGGCAAGAGACAGGGAAAACCTCAGGCAGACACGGAACCTGAAAGCTCATGGAAAAACCAAATGCCTGCCTCATAAAATGCACCTGCCTATGTCACACGTCCTCCCAGCCAGGTGGACGGACACAGGCCCACAGAGGCCACACGCCACGCGCATCCTGGGCTCCTGTTCCGGAACGACAAAGGCAGGGCACCTGGTTCTCTGTGTCCACACTCGGTCCTCCTTCCCAGCCTCCGCTTCACACACCCGGCCATCTTGGCTGGTCTCCCCACTGCGAGGGCAAGACCACCCACCTCCAGTTGTGACCCCCACTCTTCAGGGTCTGTCTGAGGATGTGCGGGGCAAAGCAACCGCAAGACTATGGAGATGGCACCAGAGCTCCCCCCCCAAGACTGGGCAGAGGAAGGGCCCAGACTGTCCGGCACTGACCTTCTGGTTTAGCCGTTACATGGGGAAAAGCAAGCAAAGGACAACGTCCCCCAGAGAGCACAGTGTTCCCTGCACAACGGACGCGACGCAGTGAACACGGTGTGATCTGAGATGCCGTCAGCCCTATGCAGCCAGGTTACTCCTCCCCAGGACCCAAGGCCACTTAAGATTGCCTAATAATAAATAAAGCATATTAATTAGCTTTGAAACAATTAGCCTTTATTCAGGGGAAGGAAAAAAAACCCCAACAACCCTGCAAGCTAATTCTTTCCAGGTCCCTATATGGCCCACGCTGGCATCGAGACACTTGGGGTCAAATCAACACTTCGTTATAATCCCCCCGATGTCCAAGAGCTTCAACTTCAATAAGAAAAATGCCCTCCGGGCAAGAACTTTACATACACAGTCTTTGTGGGGAATGTTTATGGAAATTTTGTAATATTAAATACGTTCGGCTGGTTTTAAGTTTTCAGAAAGTAAAGGCCCAACAGCCAAGATTTTAGAACTCTCATCTTCCACTAGAAGGGCGGCCAGTGGAAAACTGTTAAGGGGAGTGTTGGAATTCTGCCATTTTTTTAACGAAAACAAAATAGGATATTTTCTCAGTGTTGTCTCAGATGTAGTCAATTAATTTGTCCCTTTCTCTGCTCTGTTTTCAGCTTCTTCCTTCTGTGCCCTATAAACCCGCACATCTGAGACGGGCCGGGAGACCAGGGGCTGGGTGCAGGGGCAGTGCCCCATCCTGGGCTGCTCGTACGCCGGGGAAATAAACAAGGGCGCCAGTGTGCCAGGTTCCGAGGGGCAGCTTGGAGGCAACTGTAAAAATGACCCTGGAAAGCCAATCCATCAATGGGTGCTGCTGCTCTGGCCTGGCACAGGCCAAGTTTTTGGGGGAAAGTAAGTAGATCCATAAGCATCAACCCACACACACAATGACGTCATTTTGTGAATTCAAGCTGCGTTCCCACACCCCACACTGCCCCGCTGGCCCGGGGAGGGAAGGCAGCTGGCCTGAGCCATCTGACCCTTGGCTCATAGAAGCCTGTAAGGAAAGTCAGACATGCCATGAAGCTGCCTTGTTAACTCAGAAAAAGCCAGAGGAGTGGAAGGAATCCCTACCAGGGGGCCAGGACCCCCTTCAAATCAGCCCGGCTCTCAGGGAAGGTCAGCTGAAGGTACCAAGACCCAGTTTCCAGCAAGGGAGGAACGTGGATAATCCCACACAGCAAACCTGTAGGCGGCTTTTCGTGGTTCTCACTGGCAACTGAAGAGGAAACCCAGAGGCCAAGGCCCACACCCCTCTGTGTGGGAGGGCCTGAAACCTGCCCGGGGTACAAGCAGAGACGGGCTCCCTGAGGACAGAGCCCAGCTGGCGGGACCAGTAACCCATCAGGACATTGGGACAGCAGGCCCTGGCCTGAGTGTTCTCCCCGGAGGAGTGGTGGGCCCCAAGGAGGAAGAGGTGGTATGTAAGTTGCTTTCCTCCAGGTGCCTCATCTAAACCCCAAGTGACAAAGGGTCCGATGGGAAGTAGGGGGCCTCCTGATGCTCAGTCCCACAGCAACATCAAACCTACAGGCTGACAGTCTTTAAAATAAAATCCACTGAGGACAAAGCAGAATGTTGAAGCATCAGTGAGACAACCCCACACACTGCGGTGGGAACAGGAGGGCTCCTTTTCTGAAAAGTTAGATTTCATCCTTCACCCCATTCCACCCCTAGGTAGGGTCAGAGGAGGGAGAACATTTACATAAAAGTAAGAAACCAGGGCGCCTGGGTGGCTCAGTCATTAAGCGCCTGCCTTGGGCTCAGGTCATGATCCCAGGGTCCCAGGATCGAGCCCCACATCAGGTTCCCTGCTCTGCGGGAAGCCTGCTTCTCCCTCTCTCACTCTCCCTGCTTGTGTTCCCTCTCTGGCTGTGTTTCTCTCTGTCAAATAAATAAAATCCTAAAAAAAAAAAAAAAAAGAAAGAAATAAAAGAAACTGGCTAAGATGCGCCCCCTCAATAGTTAGGTAAGTATCTCTGCTCATACTCACCTGATGTATACCTGTATTTGCCCTACCTCTGCAGCCTGCATTACACCTGTAGCAACAGACTATTCAGTTTAAAAAAATAAAAAAATATTTAACATAGGAAAGATACTTATAGGTTAAGTGGAAAAATACACAGAATAATCCAATCATAATTTTAAAATATTCTTTAAATGGTTTTGGGTTTTGTTTTTTTTTGGTAAATACTTATATGTATATACTTACATGTAAGAAATCACCCAAAGTGTAATTTCCCTAAGCTAAGATTAAAGGTGACTTTTTCTTTAAAGGTAATTTTTTAAATGTAAGTCTTTCCGATCATGAAAATCACTTCATTTTCTTCAGACTCTCCTAATTTCTCCATGTCCTACAAAGAGCAGATTTCCTACAATCTGGAAAATGCAAAGTGAAGATGGAAGATGCCGTGGGCTCTCCTGGCCGGAGGAAGGACGCGGAGGCTGGGAGCGCGGAGGCTGGGAGCACAGAGCAGAAGTCCCCAGGTCACAGGAGCAACTACCCAGGCGGGTTTTGAAGCAAGTTAGGGATCTCCCACATCCTGGAGCAAGTTCAGTCTGTAACCGGTGTCCCTCCTGGGACTCCGATGCTTACGTTTCAATTCCAGGGGTGACTTGGGAGAACTGGGGGGGGGGCACCAACACAATGGGGGATCCCTGGGCTGCGATGGGGAGCCTGCCGCCATGTATCCCCGGGCTGCTGGAGAACGACACAGCACTAGCAGTAGAGAACAAGGCAGACTTCTCAGCAGGCTCGGCCAAGTTCTTGGCCACAGATCAGCCCGCAGAAGAATGAGCACAGAGAAGTACTTGAGGATTGAGAGTAGAGTCCTCAACCCCTAAAGAATGACTTAGACGAAGAGTAATCAGTTCTCAATATCGACAAGATCGATCAACAGGCTCCACGCGGAATACTGAGCAGGGCAGTGAAGCTGGGTAAAATTCAGGCGGACAGGTAACCCCTGCTCTCCCCCACACTGTGTCCTCACCCCTACCCCTTTATCAACTATAGGAGCCAATCAGAGCTGTGCTGGTTTAGCCGGTCAGCGCCATGCCAGCAGGGACACAGTCCGATTTCTATGTTGGAGAACTCGGACTCCAACCCACGGTCAAAAGCCTTGGAAGGAGGCTGTGTGTGGTCCTGGGGACGGGGCTCATCCTTCAGACTGCCTTCCTCCGCTGAGCCCAGGAGGTCGGTGACCACCAGCACCTCGTCTGGGGAGATTCCTGGGGTACTGCGGGTACAGTGCTCAGAGCCGGGTTCAGGGCACACCGGAAGCCCTTTCATTTAGCAGATACGTTCTTTACTGACACGACTGGGTAAATTCAAGAATCCAAAGTCCTAGAAAGAAAGAAAAAAGCCCGCAGGAAATTGGGTTCTGTTTTTATTTCAAAGCAAACTTATTCAGACCCAAACCTCCAGGTTCAGGGAGGACTGAAGTGTAAAAGAAGCACATCACTGCCATCAAATGGAGCAGCTGTGGTACCTGCAACAGACGGAGGACTTTACTCTTTAATCCATTTACGGGGTCGGGCGCTTGGCAGAGAACAGCACACGGGGAAACCCCGCAAATACAGACACGAGCGCGGCACCCGAGGTCGAACTGAGGATTAACTTACGGATCCAGACGGTACTTCCTTTAGTGGCAACAGCTTTATTTTTAAGAATAAATCAGAGTCAGAGGAGATGTTCTCATAGGAAAAGGCGAGACCCAGATCACCTGGCCCATCAGAGACCAAGGCAAAATGGAGCTTGGCTGGGTCCTTTCCACTCCCCCCGCCGACACGCCATCAGGACACAAAAGCCGCCGAACAGACGGGACAGCCTCTCACCTGTGACCCTGGCTCGGACCACCCAGTCGCATGATCCCGGATACAGATGCCAGACCCTCTTAATCCAGAGGAATCAAGAACCAGGAGAGAAAAACCAAATGCCAGCCCAGCCCAGGGGCCCCTCCCCAGGCTGTGGGACCTCGTCCTGAGAGCCAGGTGGGTTGTTTGTTTGTTTGTTTGTTTTCAGTGCAGGTGCTTCCCAGGTGCTGGATGAACCTACCTCCAGCAACAAGGCCGGCCCGAAAGCCTCATCTAGGAAAAGGAACAGAGGAGCCCCTAAGGAGCACATAAATATTACCTACGGGCTCACATACATCAGGTAACCAACCTGGGAATCGCCCACTCCCTCCCACACACACCTCATCATCCAGTTGTGTTTCATTAATTCTGAAAGTACAGACAGCCTTTTAGCACGGACGGACACGAGGGCAGTAATCACTCAGGGCTGTCCTCTTACAGGACGAACGTGTGAATACACGTGCCTGTGCGCGCAACGCAGCACCGCGGGCCGCCTGGAGGGACGGCCGCTCTAACGGTGTCCCTCTGGAAGTAGGTTCCCAGGACGTGTGTTGACAGTCCTCATGAAAGCACGCCAAAGCCACCCGGGGACCCACCCGGACTCCCGAAGCCTGGCCGACACTGCCTTCCCCTCCTTCGTGCGTCAGGCCTGCGCCCCGCGTGTCGCTAGTGTCACCGTGTGACTGCTAAGAAACAAAACCTCAAAATTCCATGATCCATGACCCCAAGGTGGGTGTCTTCGCACCTGCAGTCAACGAGCACAACACAAAGGCACTCAACACAGATGAACTGAACTCCCCAGGGGAAGGCAGCTCCTCCTGGTTACCCCAACCAGACAAGGCAAGGTGGCAGAAGTGACTCACGTGTCACCGTGTGGCCGGTCACAGAGACAGGAGCGAGCAAAGGGGAGGCCGGTGCTACCCAGTTCCTCTTGATATCAAGCAACTGGGAGGGGCTTCAGTGCTCAGGTTCCCACAGTGGGTCTCTTCTTACCCACTTCTGGTCTAAGACTGGGCCAGAAATCTTTGGGATGGAATATTCTTCATCAATAAAAGAGAACAAACTAGTGATACACGAAAGAACTGGAATGCATCTCAAATGGAATCACACCATGAAAAAATGCAACCCCAAAAGGCCACATGGTCTCTGACTCTGTGTGTATAACATCCTTATGAGACAAAATTAGATGAAAAAAACAGATTCATGGTTCTCAGGGTGAGGGACTGGGATGAGGACAGGACACTGCAACCCTCGAATGTTCTCTGAGCAAGCCAGGTCTTGGCCACCTGAAGAGGGTGTGGCTCTAAGTGGACAACAGGGGAGATCCTTGGGGAGGTGAACTATTCTGCATTTTTTTTCTTTTTAAAATTTATTTGATGGAGAGAGAGAGAGAGAGAAAGAGAGAGAGAGAGAGAGAGAGAGAGAGAGAGAGAGAGAACGAACACATAAAAAAGCAAGGCAAGAGGCAGAGGCAGCCCGACGTGGGATTTGATCCCAGGACCCTGAGATCACGACCCAAGGCAGATGCTTAACTGACCGAGGCCCCCAGGCACCCCTTGACCAGAGGAGGGCACGCTGGGACCAACACTTTTGGTACCACTGCAACACAGAAGTAAACACACGCCCAAAGGAACGCATGAATGCTGGGGAAATCTGAAGGCTATCTGGGGAGGAATCAGTATCAATTTCCTGGTTGTATTAAATGTTACTATTGTTTTGCAAGATGTTACCACTGGGGGAGACTAGACAGGGTATTATTACAACTACATGGGATTCCAGGATTACTTCAAAATAAGTTTAATTACAAAAATAACCAGGTTTGTCCTGTTTTGTTTTGTTTTGCTTTGTTTAGTTGGGCTCATGTTGACCACAGATAGGATAAGTCCATCCTTTTGCGGATTGTCATGTTTACAAGAAGGAGCCATGGGGAGCCAACCCTATGAACAGGACTTACACACTGCCTGGGGCCCGGGAGCCCAGTCTGCCTCTCAAGAGCCAGACCTCCAACCTCCTGAACCCTGACCTTCTCCACCACAGTCGGCAAAGATGCTTGCTATGTGAGTTCTTTCCTGGGAACGGGCACAACTGAGTGGTTTCTCTCTCCTAGGTGCTGTGGACGCCAGGCCCTCCCCAGGTCACATGCAACAGAGGGCGCCCTCCCTGGCCCGGCAGCCCAGGAAAGGACGGGAGAGAAGGGCCGGGCTGGGAGAGTGGGCACCCCGGCAGCGAACTAAGTAAATCCAGGCCTCGTTGACCCAGCCTGGCCAGATCCAAACCCCAGGCAACAGGCTGAAACAGGCCACGACCGTCCCAGGCTGATACACAGGGCTGTGCTGGGCTGGCCACCTTCCAACACCCAGCTCGCTCAAAGAAAGTTCTGGAGCTCAAGTGTCGCAGCATATCACCAGGGTCAGGCGAGCCACCTGTCTCCACGGACCGACAGCGATATTCCTGCTTTTCCAGCAGCCTTCTAGGACAAAACTTAATCCCACTGCATCAACCTAAAGGTCTTCTGTGGCATTCTGTCTGTCCTCCGAGACCCCCGTCGCCGCCCTTTTACGGAGAGTTGGCATACTCACTCCTCATGCTCACCGGTAACTCCCTGCTGATTCAAAGAACCCAAGGAAGCAAATTACAGGAGTGTCTTTGCACCTTCTGCCTTTATTGTCTTCCGGGCCACACTTTTTTTTTTCTGATTCCTTCAATGGGCGTTTATCCTTAATGTCTCCCAGAGAAAGGAACAGAAACATCTCCCTCTCCCCAAAATGTGCCATTAGATACAATGCACAGCAGAGAAGGATTTCAATACTAATGCTATTTTTTTTCCTGCTTCTAGAAACCCTTAAATAGCCACTTACTCAAAAAGCTGAATGTTTTCAAGTCGCCCAACACTGCCCAGCTTCAAAGCTGCCGAAGAAATAACCAGCAACACTTCCACGGAAATAAAAATTACATTCTACATAAATTAAATATATAATTTGATTAAATGTGTTTATGTCTTTCTGATGACATTTAAAATAGAAGCAATCATTTTCATTCTTAAAAGAAAAACTCTTTCAAATATAATTCGAAGCTGTCAAACCTACCTTCTGCTGCAGCTCTTTTAAATGTCACATACCTTCTAAAGGGGATGGCAGTTTCCTTTTAAATATGCAATTCCAAGCAGTGCGTTCCGAATCAAGCACGCATTAAAACACACTGCTGGCATTTATCCTGATTAAGTGTAGCCTCCGTGCCCCTGTTGCTGATGGACTTGCTCAGGCGCCGCCTGTCCCTCCGTCCCTCCCCACACTACTCTGGTTAGTGCCCCCACCAAGCCACCCCCCTAAAACCTTAAGGGGGCAAAGGTATCTATCTTCCTGTGACTCCTACAGGTTTCCCTCCCAGATAACTTGCTGAACTCTGTGTAACCCAATTTTGGCATGGCATCAACGGCCAAACCGTAAGACAGTGTTAAATCAGATGCAAAGAAAACTCCAAACTCATTCTCCCAAGTCAACGACCTACATATTCAATTGCTTATTCTCCAACTCAGCAGCAAACACCAAGCTATATTTAAACATAGAGCACAGACAGAGCTTTCTTCTGAAACGTTAGTGACACAGACAAACGTTCTACTCCAGCCCTCCTCTCAAGTTCAAGACTGCAAACCTTGCCCATATCAACTGTGGAACTCTGAAGGGAACAAGTGTGGTCCCTGTCTGTTATTTTAGTAAGGTACTAAGTGTCGTTTTTGTAAAATGTGAGCGACATCTCCACCGGAACACAAGCAAAATGAAGCCCGGTTAACCCCCGCCCCTTCCCAGTACCTGGAAAATAGCAAGTGCTCAGAAAGAAAATGGAGGACCTCAAGTCAGTTAAGCGTGGGTAATGAGCATGTCGCATACGAAGCGTCCAAAGGGGGTGCAAACACCCCCTATTAACCCTGACACCCAAATAATCTCGCGGCCAGCAAGAGTGACAGCAAAAGGAGCAGAGAGCTCTCAGAAGCTCTTGGTAGGTCAACCAATACGATGAAGCATGGGCAAGTCAGGCCCCCACAACCGATGCTGGAAGAGGATCCTAAGAACATCTGAAGAAGCATCGAGGTAGGGGCGCCCGGGTGGCTCAGACGTTAGGCATCTGCCTTTGGCTCAGGTCATGATCTCAAGGGCCCGGGATCGAGCCCACATCGGGCTCCGCAGGAAGCCTGTTCTCCCTCTCCCACTTCCTATGCTGTGTTCCCTCTCTAGCTGTTTCTGTCAAGAAAATCTTTTAAAAAAAGCCAAACGAAGACTGCCCAGCCCAACACCTCAACAGGTGCCTCGTTCCGGGGAAGGGAAAGCTGCTGCGGGGGGAGAGTGGGGTGTGGTAAGGAAGAAGCCGCAGGACCCTGCCGAACAGACTGCAGCGGGGACAGGAGAAGACTAGGAGGCCTGGAACACACTTGACAACCACAGCCCAAAGCTGGGCTGCAGTTCAGAATCCTTCATGTGGGTACCTTTCCGCCCTGTCCAGCTGTGTGGCACCTTCTCCGGTACGGGAGAGGGATGCCGCCCGACACACCAAGAACTCTCTAGAACAAGTTCTAATTCCATTTAACACACGCGGTCATGAACATTAAAGCCAGTCCCCATCTTCAAGCGACCAGCGCTTGACAGAAATCAAGAGTGCAGAAGAGGAAGAGTTATCGCAAAAGGCATATCTCCTTTTCTTTGGACTCAGGTAAAGCTCCCTTCATCTGGGCAGCAAACTCCAGCCCCATGGCACAGAGAAGGGCCAAGAAACACCACACAGGAGGCCAGGCCCCACAACCTGACCCGCAGCACCAACGGGGAACATGGAAAACACAGGTGGGCTGACATGCTCAACGGGGCAGTCATTCCTACAATGTTTCTGTTCCTCTTGGCCACACTGGCCCTTCTGCATGGCTCCTGCTCCCCCAGGCTCCTCCGCAGAGTGCCGGGTTAACACCACTCCCACTCCCAGCTCCCCTCGCCTTGCCCACAGAAGTGATCAGCCGAGTTCCTCCCGGGCATCTCTCCGGGGCTCCACTCACCCTAACCCTTTACGAGCCTGGCTGCCAAGCTTTCCTTCCTATCCACCTCCCCTCACTGCCACAGATTTATTTATTTCCATATATACGCTAACATTATACTCAAAAAGATAGTATGGACTCCTGATGCTCAAAACCAACAGCCCTTTTCAGCTGCCATCTAGTTTCCTGGCTGGTAGATACCCCCCACCACCACCATCATCGACACACACACCCTCTACCCTCTGCACTCGGATACTGCATCAACTGAGAAGCAGGTACTATTAAGAGGCAGATCTGAAGATAAATGAAGCCTGACCTTGCCTTCAAGGAGTTCCAACAAGGAACAAGAACAGAATGCCAGTGCCAGAGAAGCAGGTATGGAGGGAGCAACTGTACTCTATCTGAACTCCCGTTCCGATGTCCCTAAGTCCATTTCCTTCGGCCGATCTCCCCCAGGGGCTCTGTGTGCACCTCACACCTGCCCCTCAAACTCAGCTCACCCCCATCACCACCCTGCCACCGGGGAGTTCCTGATCCCAACCAGGCCAGCCGATTCGTCCACCTCTATGTCTGACAGATCGGCAACTAATCCCAGTGTTATTAACCGATACACCAGTTCCGGAGCAGGAAGTAAAACTCCAAACCACCATCTCTAAAACATCTATCAAAAGCCCAGCAGAATGAGCTTTTGGAAGAGAGAATGACCTCATCCAATTCAGCTGGTCAATATCAACTGGCCTTGTCCGTGAAGAATTTTACATTCCATTCCAAACCAAATGACCACCTTAGAATGAGGGTGCCTCACAGAACGGCTTCCTCGGAATTGTCCCTCAACATTCTTCTGACTTTTCCTGGTGGACCCAGGCACAAGCAGCAGCCTGACATGCTCCAGCAGACCTTGGTTGATGGTAACTCTCTAGCCCCTGTACACCACTCCCCTGTAAGAGAGCATTTCTCTTTGTGATCAGCTCAAGGGCACAAGTTGTCCCTAACCTCAGAGAGCTATTCATGGCCAGCTGTCCTGAAATGTATGGTTGTTGTATTTGCATTTTTCTTTTTTTTTAACTAACTCTGGTCCTTCCCTAATCTCATCCCCTCTTACAGTAGTCTATTTTCTTGAGTTGCCAAAGTACTTTCTCGAAAGAGTTAGGATACAAATAAGTAAATGGAATCCACCCATAGAACAGGTCTTCAAACCAACTGGCCCCAGAGAAACTTGGAAAGCTTCCCTGAGACCAGTGAATCAAATACACCCAGATTGCTGGGTTTTTGTAGTGCTCAGCTCACAGGGCAGCAGATCTGCAGGGAGGGGTCCAGAAGACCACCTTAACCAGTATCTTCACACTGAAAAAAACTAGAAATGCATGCGGTACTACGTGATTTATGAGTGGGCTCCAGAAATCAAGTGTACGCACCCAGAAATGCAATCAGGTGTGCACAGATGTTAAGAACCAGGAACCTCATGCTTCATTGAAGAACACAGCATCTGGCAAGGAGGGGAGACCACAGGGCAAGGGAGAGGCACGAGAGGTGCTAACCATGATTGTTCTGAATAACAAGGGAAAGCCAAGACAAGCTGGCCCCCTCTAAATAAAGAGGGCGTGGCAACTTCTTCCAGAGCAAATGAACTCCACAAGCCACCCTAACACAGCAAATAGTGTAGACTCTGCATGCCCCCCACCCACTCATCCCCCACCCACTGCACCCGCCTCCAGCAGAAAGCCAACCTTCTGTTAAATTGTTTAAAAAACAGCTCCATTTCCTTACATGATGGGTAGCACTATAAAATTTTGTAACTGCTTTAGAAAACTAAACAATATACCTATTCTGTGACTAGTAATTCCATTTCTAGGAGTTTACCCAAGAGAAACGAAAATGTGGGTCCATAAAGACATGTGCAAGAATGATCCACAGTAGCTTTGGTCAGAACAGCCAAAGCTGGAAACAGCCCAAATCTCCACTAACAGGTAAATGGGTAAACAGTGGGGCTGATGCCTACAATGGAACCCCACACAGCCTCTAAGCAGCAGCAGGTGACTGACCCAGGCTAAAACATTCAAGTAGCTCAAAAACACTATGTTGAATCGGAAAAGGCTTTTGCAAAAAAGGTACATGTGGTATAAAATACACGAATGCATAAGATATATGTCATCTATATAGGTCATGTAGTATTGGTTTCCCCAACAGGAAGATTAATCATGGAGGGGGGGTTGCCCGTGGTGACCAGAGAGACGCGAGTATGGGACTGCCTGGAAAGGGCCAGGAGGGAAATTTCTGGAGCAGTGCCACGTTCTGGATCTTGAAAGGGCACAGGTGTGTGCATTTGCCAATGAAGTGACCGGCACCCTTAGCATCTATGCATTTCCTTTTACCACATGCCCCCGCTCCCAGAACACGCCACCCCTCCTGCAGGTTCCCCTCAAAGGAAAACAAAATGAAGAGGAGACACAAGCATGTCCGTGTCAGGTAATGAGATGCACACTGAGGGACTCAGGGGGTAAAGGTGAGCAGGACCCGGAAAGGTAGCCAAGATACGCTGCCAGGTAAAAGCCAGGCTGACGGGCAGGGGGCAGGAGAGCACTTTAGCCCTCGGGTGGGGGTGGGCACGTGTGCTCACTGCAGAATGTGTCCACTTGCCGAGCCTTTCACTGTCGGTCCGCAAGAGTCCTGTGTCTGGGATGAGGCCACGGGAGCCCTGAGATGCAGGGGCCATTTCCCCAACAAGAGCAGGAATCTGGGCAGCCACCCCAAGTTCCAGAGTGGGAACAGCTTGCAACCAAGGAATGTCCACTCGGTCCATGAACAGACCTCTGAATCCAAGGTGAGGCCAGGCGCTTGTTCAGGCTGATAAACGAGGAGCCCCCCGCCCCCCACCAGCTCAGGAAGAGAGTCACTGCCTGAGCAGAGTCAAGGGGGTGCCCCTGCACTGTGCAGGTTCTGGTCTCAAGGCAGGCAGCGGGACCCCAACAGCAGTCGGCAGGGTTTCAGGTCCCCCCTCTCCAAGCCTCACTGCCATTTGGCCATAAATAGGTCCCCAGAGCCAGAGGAGCACCAGGCAGGCTTGGAAACATGTCGGAAATGCCACACGACTATACCCCAGCTGTTGGAAGGGCCATGTCCTATGAAAGTCGGGGCTCCTGTCTCAAGGGGTGTCCCCAGGATGGGTCACACGTAGGGTGGAACCAGCCTCCTGTATCGCTCAAGAGGCTTCTGAAGGATTAAGTATAGAAAATGCATGCGAGTTCCTAGGTGAAACAGGGTGCGTGGACCCTCTGAAAGGCCATCCACTCCGCTTTCATTTCGGATGCTTCTCCCAGGTGGCAGGCAAACAAAAATAAAAGCATGCAGGAGAGGCACGAACAGCATGGTTAATGGAGCCGCACCCAGATGGAACCCCAGTGCTCAGACCTGAGCCACGCGGAATCACGGAGCGCGGCCCCACATTTTAAGAGTCAGATAAACCGCACCGGGAGAGGAAATAGGACTTGCTCTCCAAATTGGAAGAAATTCCTGGGCACCATCCCTCTGACCGTCTTTATAAAGTCTGATGTGTGTGTGAAGAGTTTGGGTCCTCCAAAAACAAGGCCAGATAAGATGAGCTATGCAAGAGACTTCTTAGGAAACACGAAAAGGGAGTCTGTGGGAGATTCAGGTCGGGCTCCCGCAGAGGACACACAGAAGGAAGGAATCTGGGTGGGAGAAAGCATTACCTGTTGCACAGATCAAGGCCAGAGGGGGATGCTCAGGCAGAGTGGGCTGGCTACCAGAGACCCAGTCTTACAGGAAGGGCCTGGGGGCACCTGGATGGCTCAGTCAGTTGGATGTCCAACTGGTAACTTTGGCTCAGGTCATGATCTCGATTGAGGCCTGTGTGGGCTCCATGCTTGAGATTCTCTCAATATTCCTCTCCCTCTGCACTTCCCTCTACCCCCTGCTCCCCACCTCAAATAAATAAATCTTTACGAAGAGAATGGAAGGCTGGACGGAAGGAAGAAGGCCTGGCATTGCCTCCATGCTCAGGCCCCAGCTGGAATCCAGATGCAGAACACAGCAGATGGGGCCCCAGTCGATTCAATTCCCAGAAGCAGAAGCTGCCGGAGAGGCACCTTCTCATGGCTGCCATCCCGTACCACGTCCCCGTTACAGTTTTACCACCTAAGACGTCATTCTGGACCTTTCCAAACACTGACAATCCACTCTCGGTGCCCCCGGCTGCCCCCCAAAGCACTGGGGCGGATGGCATCGGGCAGGGGTGAGGCAAGGAGCCTTGCAAGGATACCCACCCTCAGAGACTCACAGCCCAGCAGGAGGGCCCCCCCACAAAGGCAAACAAGAGAGGGGTGGGAGACGGAACCTCCAGGATGAAGCCCATCAAGGGACATGAGGTGGAGATCGGGAGAAGGAGCTACCTTCTCACGGAGGCACCGTGTGACCCAGGGTTGCCTTGGATGGACTCCCAAGGCAGCCAGTTCCCCCAACTAGAGTCTCAGTTACAGTCACCCTGCTTCCACAGACCCAGAACGGAGGATCCACTCAACACAACACAAGGGTCAGCGTTCCTGACCACGGGCAACTCTCCATAGGGCGAGTCAGGGACCCAGGAAGCTAGGGTATCTTCTGCTGGACGGTCAAGGGTGGAAGCAGAAAAAGCGGGTAAAGCACTCACTTCTGAATTCCGCCAGGAAGGGACACCAATCTGCCCAGGACTCCGCTGGCAGGAACGGTCCTGAGCCTTCAGGGAGATGCCCAGGGGGCCGCTGGGCAGCCACTCCAGCACTCAGTCCCCACCAGTGAAGGGAAGTGCTGGACTGCAGTGGACATCTGGTCATCTCCACCACACACACCTGCCGCCTGGGCCTCCGGACAGGGTATCTGGAAGCAATACAGGCCTCTGGTTCTCTGAACACAAGAACCCAAGGTCATCAGACCACGGGACCAAACCTGAAAAGACATTCCAACTCTCGAAACGCAGCTCTTCCGTTTTCCTGAGGCCACACAACCACGGCACTGAAGTGGAAATATAGTCTGAGCTCACCTTTCACTGATCAACTTAAAAAGCCGTAAGTTTTATTGGAAAAGGCCCAACCCATGAACACTTTCAAGTTTGCAAAATGCTTTCATATCCATTAAGTCCAAGAGACCATCAAACCTGATACCCAACATTATTTCATAAGGCACTAGGAAAGAAAAAAAATACTCTCCATTCAACTATGGCCCGCGATCAATTTCATGACCGTTCCATCCTGGAGATGTTAAAACAGTGAACACCAAGAAGTAACGGTGTTTCTATTGAAGTCTGTCAACAACCCAGGAAGGAGGACACACATCACCATTTCAGACTGGGGGCCCTAACCCCCGTGCTGGCTTGGGTGACTTGCCAGAGCTTACCCGACTGGGGAGGGACGGTTTCCAACCAACCTGGCTTAGCACCTGCACCCACACCTGTGCCTAGAGCCGGCCCGTCTGCCAACTCCCACAGCCCACGCCGTCCTCCGGTGCCTCACACCCATACAGGCTCCGCTTCAAATGGCAAATCAAGCACCTTGGATAGAATATTCTTATAAATTCATTTGAATTAAAAAAGGAGAAACACTCCACTAAAATATGGATTTTCATCTGCATAACACTTTACCAACAAATTCTGCAACATTCGAGTGAGAACAGATGATGTACTGAAACATCAAAAACAAGAATCCGATATGGTAAACAGTTGAGCGCTATTTTCACATCATCCTAATGAATTTAGTTTCAATAAACTCAAATCAGCAAACACTCTGAAAATTCTAAGGGTATGGCACAAAATGATGCTTTGAATGACAGTCCCCAAAAGAGAACTCTTTCCAGCAAGTGACAGATACCACGAGAGAAAAAATCAAAACGGATGGCTCTGTTTAAAGAGGTCCACTTCCGGCTGGCGGATCTGAACTCGGCCCCGGGCACGCTACCCATGACAGCTCCACGGACTGTGAGTGAAGCCAGGGAGGAGCTCTAGTGCCCTGGATGCTGCCCCAACGGCTCAAGCTGACAGCAGGTGGCTGGCGTGTACAGATATGTACACAGCAAGTGGGTCCACTGTCACCAAAGACACTGCACAGATTTCTGGGGAGGCTCCTGTCTCTCCATCCATCTCGGCAGGGCCCCCACTGCAGGCAGCACAGGAAGGGTGTGAGGATACAGCTGGGATACAGGCCTAGGGGGTCCCGACTCCCACAGGGCCCCTCTGAGCTGCCCACCCACCCTCTATGCTGTGCCCGAGCCCCGTGGTGCCCCTGAAAGTGGTGCCCAGGATCCACCTCAGCGATGCCACTTGCACTTTCTCGGACTCCAGAGCGCAGTGAGCAGGACACGGGGAATGCATGCAGCCCGCTCTTCTGAGAGGCGTCTGCGTAGCCTTCCTCTGAGCCCTTCGTCTTGTCCGTCTAAAAACAGGCTGTGGTTGGTAGGCTGTCCTTGAAACTCATCTGAACACAACTGTTGACTATAAACTACTATAAAAAGACTGGACTGGCCTTTGGAAATGACGTCTTTACCTAGGACAATTAACGAATTTAGAGTCGTTTTTACAAAAACCAACCCCGAAGTCTAAGCGCTTCCTTAAAAAACAAGCGAAGCCATCTCTCCAGGCTGGGAGCTCTGTGCAGACAAGGAGGCGGCCCCTTACTACTGTATTCCTCCTGGAGCCCAACATGTGGGAATCAACACATGATTAACTGAATTCTGAGGGCCTGACAGATACCTCCTGGCTGGGACCCCAAGATTACAGGAGTTTGTGTCTGTTTTTTTTCTTTTGCATGAACAATAAAGTTTGGTTGCAAAAAGAGACATAAAAAGCATTTAAGACTTTACTGGTATGATTTTAAGCACAAAACAAGATCAGATTTAAGAGCATGCCAGCATTGGAAAGCCACAAGCACGTGATCGTCCGTTTACCGAGGATCCGAGGATCTAGGCAGCCGGCCCCCGACGGCCAGACCCACGCAGCTGCAACTCTTAAGTCAATCCCATAGTCTAGTCCAGCTGCCTCGCCATCAGTAACTGTTAGGACTCCCAACTCACGAACACAGAGACGGAGCCTCGTCCCACGGTCCCCAGCAGCAAAAGCAGAGATTCAAACCGAGTTCAACTCCTGTGCACTCAATGGAAGGCCACTCATGATCTGCCCAGCAAGGTCCAACGGGGCAGGAAAAAACAACGAAATGGGATCGAGCTTCAAGACAGACTCCCGTGGAGAATTCAGGACTCTGCTTCCTGCCACCCCCCCCCCCTTCACCTAGGTGGCCAGAGGGGCATCACACACCCCAGCCACGGCCTCACAGCCCAGCCTGCTGGTCAGCTGCCCCACCCCACCACACCCCAACAGCTGCATCCCAGCACCACGCAGTCGCTCAGGATCTTGGGATTGTTAGAATCTCAAACCCTTTCCCTTTCCTAATAAAGGAGACGCAGCTAGATCGATCCCATAGGGGGCCATGGGGCGTCGCCACCCACTTGGTCCAGTTAGAAGAGCCTCTCCTTGGTCCAGGAATCACACTGTTACCGTGTGTTCATTTCTGCCTCCACGGGGGCCCCAACACCCCTCATCCTCCCACCCCAGGGCCTTCACCAGAGCCCAGTGACCTGCAAGCGAGACCATTCCTGGCAGCCCCTCAGGGCATCCCCTGCTCCCCCTTCAGCACCCGCCCCACACCCTTCGCTGCCTCTCCCTCCTGTCCCGGAGGGTCAGCAGAACACATTTCCCTACCTCCACCCCCTGATGACACGGACCCCCACGCAGGAGCTCTGAACAATATTAGGTGCAGGCTCCTGCGAGAACTGTGGAGAGTTGGATTCTTCTCCTAAAGCCACGCAGGTAAGACCCTCCCCACCCATTTCTGGGGCTCACACCCACCCCCAAGAACGGAGCCCTGAGAGGTCCACAGGCCCGAGCCCTGCCTCCAGCTTCGTTTCCAAGGCAACAGCCCGCTCTCCTCTCCTTCCCACTGACCACCGACCGAGGCAGGCCGACTTGGACGCTCCCGAAGTTACCTCTCAAGGGCCAGGAGATGCTGCTTCCCTTACTTATAAGCAGGAGGGGTGCGAGGCAGCTGGGATCCCAGCAGCTAGGGCTCCCCCACGCCCCCTCATATGCTCACAGGCACCTGTCCTGCAAACCTGACCGCACTTTCACTCCAAGATGGCCCTTGCAGAGGAAATAGCGCAGCCTCAAATACCCTCACCTGTGCATGGGAAACTGGCCGGTGACTCTGGCTTAAGACACGTGGTGGTGAGTGGCTCTGGGTCACCTGGTGTCTGGCCTCAGAACGGGTGTTACCTGTCCCATCAGATGCACGTCCAAGGAGCTATGCCCCCAGCTGAGGGCAGATAGGCTGGGCAGTGGCTCTGTCTGGCTGCCCATTAGAATCATCTGGGCGCTTTTAAAATTACCCAAGGCAGGTCCCCCTCAAGACCACTGACTCAAAACCTGAGGGTGGGGCTGGGCTCAGACAAAGCTGTCAAAGCTCCCAGGTGAGGTCAGATCTGGACGGGGATGAGAAAGATGGAGCGGGAGGGGGCCAGATGGAGGGCAGGGCAGCCTCCGGGCTGGACAAGCTGGAGGGAACTCGGGTGGCCCCTCCTCGGTGTCACCTGCATCTCACAGCCCACAGCCCACTCCCTTCAAGACACCTTCCCGGATCCCAGTGTATGTGGACGGGAGCCTGGGTCCCAGTGCTGCCATGACCGTGCCCACCTCGCCCCCCCCTGCCTGGCTGCCCAGCTTGCTCACTGCCCTCTGGTGGGGAGGTCTGCTCCTCGCTTGTTCAGGCTGCCATTCCTGGACCCCACACAGCCGTGATCCCACTTTGTGCCACGCCCCACCTCCCCAACAGCTCAGCAGCCCTGAAATGAGCAAAGGTCCACTCCCCCTCCGCGTGCCCAGGGAAGGAAGCAGCAGCAAGGAAAGCAAACCGCAGCCCACACGGCCCACTGTCTCCGGAATTACCCTTCTCAGCACCTTCAAAGCCTCCCTACTCAGGTGTGATTTATTCCTGAAACCACCCCGTGCAGAGATTTCCCTGAACTCACACTGTGCACCTGCCATGGGCCAGGGGCTGAGGAATGGGGACCCCACCGTCTGTACAAAGCACCATCCAAAACATTGACTATGACTCCCTCCAAAATAGCTCCACTTGGCCAGGGACATCTAGGGACAGACACATACAACACGTTCTCCCCAAAGGCTAACAGGATGTCTCCCCAGAGGCACTGCCTCTGGCCTTGGGCTCTGGGCAGGCAGAGGTTGGGGGGGGTGGCTTTAGGAGGGGCCAGGTCACCAAACTCTCCCCACCCAAATCTTCAGCAGTGACGTCACCTCCAAGATATGAGATGTTTATTTTTATATAAGGTCTGATATTCCTGCTTACCTAAAATCTTCGATTCCCCATCTGGATTTTCACACATCAACGGTGCCCAAATCACAATTCACGAAAACACTGAAAGCACCCAGAATTTCAGAGAAGGAGTCTAAAAGGGAAAAGGAACAGGGAAATTAAGGTGATAGAAGAAAGGTCTGGGAGGAAAAGCTCCAGTCTGGTCAGAAGAGGTTCTGTGTTTCACAAAGTGCTATGATGCAGGCGGACAGAGGCGCGGTCACCCTCTGGGCACAGCCGTGGTGACTAAACCCAGCGCAGGGACTTAGGAACCCCTGGCCCTCAACATCCAGCCCCTCGTCCCCATGCCTCCATCCCTCACCAGGCGTCCAGCAGCCGGTTCCCTTCAAGGATGATGAACAGCACACACAGTATCAAGGGTCAGACTTTATCTCTTACATGCACAGTGTGCCTGGGCCAAAAACAAAACAAAAAGGCTTTCCAAGACGCTTTCCAAATTCCAGAAACACACTGAACTGGAAAAACGGAGCCCGGTTTCCTCTTATTTTTAATCTAACATTGGCAAGGTTTATAATAAAAGAGAATTACCTATTTATTTGCTTACCTTACCCGGAAAGACAATAAATTGGAAAGGCTTCATAAATCTCACAGGGAAGTCCTTTAAACAAGGACTGTCAGCAAAAATCCGTAAATAACCTTCTGCCAGTCTCTAGTAATCACCTCCACCACACATTCTTTTTCCTTCCTGCTTTTGTACTAATCTCCTAGCAAACAAATGCAATCAAGCACCAAAAAGGCGTTTTTATTCTTTTGGAGGTGAGGCTCAGAAAATTCCCGCAGAGTCACCGGGCTGCTGAGGAAGGTGGCTCCATAGAGGGCTCTGGGGGGATGGGCCGAGGGACACCTCTGCACCCCCAAATGCAGCCACACTGCTTACCCCTCTGATTTACCAAACCCTGGTAAATCAGCATTAATCTAAAGCACACCACCCACCAAGCCCCGGAACAGAGAGACACCTAATGACACAAGTCCTGCCCAGGCTGCCCACAGGTTGTGATGAGTCGTCACCAGCCTGCCCCCAGGTGGGCCAACCGTGTGTCTGCCTCCCGCCGGAACCCTAGCGTCCGGATCCAGGCCGCGGCTGGCCCGGTCAAGCTCGCCCATCCCTGTCCTGCCGGGAGTGGAGAGCAGCAAGCCTGCACTCAGAGCAGGCCGGGCTCATCCAGGAGGCGCCGTCCCTCCCACGTTAGCAGGACTCGCAAGGCAACTGGTGGATGGGGTTGATTAAAACGACCTTCGGCAGCTCGGAGAGAGCAGAAGATGGACAGTCTCACACTGAGGTTTCAAGGACTGTGCTAAAAATAAGTTTGAATAAGAGGCAGAAGGAGGCTCGTGGATAATCAAATGAGCAAGACTTGAAAACGCTGCTGTGATCAATCCACGTATCAGCGAAGGAAAATCACCAGGACCGGAGGGAAAATTTCTCCAAGCCAAAAGGTTAAAAAATTAGACCAGCAAACCACTACTCAAATGTAAACAGAAATGTGTATCTTCAGAAAGCACCTGGCACCTGAAACGCCTTTCCGCTTCTCAAGGCCCGAAGCTACACGGTGAGATCTCGATTCTTGGGTGCGAGGTGCACACACACTCAGGAAACCCAAGCCCACCTGTGCTCACCCCCGACTCACTCGGATGGTCAGCTCTGCAAAGGAACGGACTTTTGTCTCCGGTCGCACTGAGGTTCCCATGCAGCAGCTCTTCAACCACAGAGCCGTGCCCCTGCGAGCCATCGGGGCTGCCCAGAGCCAGACACACGGAAGAACGCCCAGCCCGTGAGAGGCGCTTCGCTGTCCTTATCACGAATGCACCAAATGCATTTATTTTGATCTCCTCCTCCTTGGCACATTTCCGGTATGCCAGAACAAGCACTCGTATTATTATTTATCTACCAAAGGTATGTACTTCTAAATATTCCTGAACACGGGCTTTCTTAACTGGCTCCCTCTGAAACAGTCATCTGACAACATGCACTCGTCAAGGATGTCCTTATTTTCCAGCTGGGCCTGGTTTACAGCAGCAGCACGCGGCTCACCCCTCCGGCGAGGCAGAGTGGCTGCCTTTCACTTCCCTCCCAGGCAGCCGGGGTATCAGGATCCACCCAAGGACAGGCTTCTCACCTAGGATGTACCCCGTGGACACAGACGCGGAGCACACGGAGGGCCCTGGGCGGGCGCGGTCCTACTGAGAGCTCTGGCTGCCGTGGACGGCACCACCTTGCTTACGCACACCCTTCAGGACATCAATCACTTTTCTCTGTTATCTGGACACATTCAACTTTTCCCTTTAAGAAACTCTAGCCTCTGAGCAGGTATCTCCACCCCCTGCAAGGGCCGCACAGGGAACGGCCGTTACAAGCTGCCGTGGCAGTGTGCGCCCAGGGAAGGGGACCACAGCCAGGCCCCACGGGCTCTCCAACCTGGGGCAATACTGTCCTCTGAAGCCCCCCGGGACATGGGATGCCAACCTTCCTGCTACTGACCCCAGGCTCCAGGCTCCTTGCACGAGAAGCCCCCAAAGTCCTACATGCACGTGTCTGCATCTCCATGCACTCACTGGACGGCAGCCCACAGACAACCACCCCCAAGAGGCCAAGGATGCTTGGACATGAATTTCAGGCCAGGACCAAGGTCAGATTGAGTCGGAGCTCACAGGCATCAAAGGGTTTCCTAACACACACACACACACACACACACACACACACACATACACGCACACACGGCACGGTGAGCCCCTCCAGCAGGAGTGCTCTCACCCACCCTAGGTGCTGGAGACCTAGTGGGGAAGCAAAGAACCAGCACTGAAGACGTTTCCAGGAACAACCAGAAAAATCAATAAATGCAGTGATCCCCAGGTAGCAATTAAAAAAATTCCCAGACCATTTCATAAAATTGCCCCCAGCTGAACAGAAATAGGAGAATATTAAATACTATGAAGAAAGACAGTGGATTTGGGCCCCCATGCAGTGTGAAGAGGGGGGGGCGCGCTCTCCTGCATGTCCACATTGCCTCATTAAATTCCCCTCCTCAGAGAGACCCTCAACGCTACCTGCAGCAGAGGTACTAGGGTGAGAGGCCAAGTGAGCAGCCGGCTCCTAGAGGTGACAGCCACCAACCTTCCCACAGGAAGGTCCTCTAGTCAGTCCCTCCAGGCACTCCCCCAAACCACCACCGGAATGTCAACAGGGACCTGCGTACCGCCCACTGTCCCATGCCCCCAGGAGTCACAGGACACGGAATGGCCACAGAACGCAGTAAGTACACCGCCGGCTTGCTCCAAAGCTACTTCCCCCCAGGTGGAGGAGGGAGGAAGCAGCCAGTGACGTGGTGGTCACTCCCGATCCCTCTGGACCTGCAGCCAGCAGCTGGGATGGACAGAGAAGCACCTGTCCCCGGGCATCTTCCAAGAGGGGCTGGCAGGACACCGTGTGGAGGAGGGTGAGCGGCTGTCCTGGGGACAATGGCCTGAGAAGCACCCGGGCCTGTATGTATGGGTTTGGAACTCACCCGGGGGGAGAGAAAAGGGAACCTCTGGGGGTTTCACAGGCAGACAAGAATTCCCACTCCAGGGACTGACTCTGGATCCGCCTTGTCCAGCCTGGGCCAAATGCCTCAAGTCTCAGACATCCCTGGGACAGCGTGGGCGCCTAGCCCTCAAGCTAGCCCACCTGCTGTGACTGGAGAGCTCCCCGAGCCAAGTGACACCCCGGGCATCACAGATGCACCCCACAGGCCACACATCCAGCTACCTCGCCGAACTTCCGAGGCTGGCCTTTCTACTAACGGAAAGGGGCAATTTCATCCATGGCCAGCAGGGGCAAGCCGTGAACACAGGACAACTTTCCTGGGTGCTGGAACTGGTTCTGCAGCCACGTGGTGTTGACATCTTTGGTCCAAACTTGCAGAACAGCAGGCGGGAAAAGGGTGAATCTGACCATCGATAAATTACACCTATGTGAAAGCTTCTCCAAGCCCATGCCGATGAAAGACCTAAACAAGTAATAAAGCAGACATCCTCCCCTGGGCTGTGGACTGCAGTCCCAGAGTGGAGACCCCAGCCTCCAGCTCCCCGCCCCCCGGAATCTCCTCCGTCCCAATCCCCACCCCCAGAAGGGTCTCCACATCACTGGGAAGGACCCTGCTGCACACACCGGCCACGTCCCCGAAACTCAGCTGCACTTCAGAACAGTCTTGTCTGGGAAGACACTTCCATGCCGCTAGTGGAGGAGAGGAGAAATCAGACGCCCCCTCAAGTACCTGCCTTGATTGCTCTTGCCTTTAAAAAAGTGAGCCTTGTCACGGTCCCTTTAATCTAACTGCAAACCCATCTGATGAAGCCAGCAATGGACAGGCTCCCCCCAAGCCCCTCCCCACGCCCTTCTGGAAGATCCCCAATGGGGCTGGGTCTACCCTTGCTAAGGCCTGCCATTGTCATCCTGGAGAAGAGTGGGCCTCGCACACCAAGCCAGTAACCCTCGAGAGCCCCCGGAGGCCACACCCAGACAAGCAAGTCCCTATCCGGAGGCTTTGGAACCCCAGGCACGCCCCAATCCAGAGAACCCAGGGAACCCCACTGAAGGAGAAACCAGGGGCAGCACTGGAGTTCACTCAAGGTCACAGAGCAAGCTGAGGGCAGAGCCGGGACAAGGCCTGAGCCTTCCCTTGCTGGCCCCTTTGTTAAAGAGGATCACCACCACCCCTGTCCTGAAGATGACCGACTGGCGGGGGGGAGGGGGCACAGAGGATAAAGTGACCATGACAAAATAGCCTTCAGCCCTCTCTTGGCACCTGGGCTTCTCTGTGGAGGAACATAACAGGGTCATGTCCAGGAGCCCAGAACGAAAACAGACACTGAAGCTCTGGTGTAAGATGAGCTGGGTGAAGAGGACGACTGACCCACCCTGCAGCGAGTACTTCAGCAGAACCCCTAAGGAGCACCCCGCCGTGCCTGCAGCCCAGTACCAACACCCGTCAGTATGAGCGCCAAATACCCTTCCGACAGCGCCCCCAAGAAAAGCCCCATGTTGCCCGCCCACGCGAGGCCACCGAGGATCCAGTCCCCCGGGCACCACAGCCATCGTTCTAGAATGCCATGTTTTGGGGTCCCAGGTGGCTCAGTCCTTGAAGCCTCTGCCTTCGGCTCAGGTCATGATCTCAGGGTCCCGGGACCAAGCCCCACGTTGGGCTCCCAGCTCAGTGGGGGGTCTGTTTCTCTCTCTGTTCTCTCATGCATGTGCAAAATAAATAAAATCTTGAGGAAAAAAATGCCATGTCTGGCCATGGTGATCTAAACTCAAGGCCACCCCTCAACCCTGTGGGCTCTCTCTTTGCCTCTTCAGACCCAGGATCCTTCCCACTCCCACACCTCATTCTCTCCACTCCCAACATTCCCAACATTAACTACTACTACAACAACTAAAATAATAATAGGAATATAATAGTAATAGTAGTAGTAATAGTAATAGTAATGGTAGTTGTAATAGTAATAGTATAGTAATAGTAGTAGTAGTAATGCCCACATTGGAGATCCTCGTCAAGGCACCAGTCAAGATTGCCATACATTAATTCCCTCTACCCTCACAGATTCCCTGAGCACCCAAGAGCCCCCTGTGAAGACACTCGGGCACAAGAAGTGGGGTCACTTCTCAAGGACTTCACCAGGGGGCAGGTGTCCTGACCGAAGGACCCATCTGGAGGTTCCTCTCTTAAGCTCTACCCAGCACATCCTCAGTCACAGACAGCACCACAATGTCTATCAATTCCTCCGGCAGGTCAGCATAACCACTGCCCACCCTTACCCTAGAGAAGCCCCCCACGCCCATTCCAGCTCTTGAAAGAACACCACTGCATTGCTGAAGTTCTGGATAACCCTCCTTGCTCTCGCCTGGAAGCTGGTTCACAGTAGGAGCTCTATTTGCTGAAGAAGCGGATTTTTGTTCAACAGGTCATTTTCAGAAAAAGCAAATTCACCTCAATGTCACTGCACAAATTTCCACAATCATAGAATGTAAAAATTTAAAACCCTATGCATAAAATATGATGCATCTATTTTGATTTGATCTACAAAATTATAAAGCTATCCTAAATCTTTTAAAGGTGGTTTTTCCAGTAATGCATAATTGCTTAATTGGGAAGTGTACAAAACATAATTACACTGCCTAACACTACAATATTGCTTATGGGAATATCTCCGTTCATGCATTCTGCTTTATTTTGTATTTAATCTCTATTAAGACATCTATATGAAAACAGATAGGTATGCTAGTCTTCATAAACACCGTAAATCATAAAGTCATTTCTTTCCTAACCCAAGTCCAAAAGCAGCCCCCAAAGAATCTGCTCGGATCCAAAGCTTCCACTTCTCATATTCAAGCAGAGCTGCGGCCACAGACATCTGTCCCTGCTGCACTTGGCCAGGTAAGGGTTAAGGTAATGGCTGGAATTCCTCTCGCAGCAAATGTCTCTGTGTGCAGTTCAAAAGCTATCCCAAACTTCCCCCAGAAAGTAGTTACCCAAAACAGAAAGGACAAAAAAGCTCAAGACCATAGTTGACAACCTCAGATCAAGGAGTAAGCAGCACCTTCAATCACTCACCTGAGGACACCATGCACACCCCTCCTTCAGGCGCTAGCACCTTGGCGCTACCTTGGCACTAGCACCTAGAACTCACATCAAAGGCTCCCGATCCTTCAAAGTGGTGGACTTCCCCACGCCCCTGGCCTGCCTTCAAATCTGTACACATACCCTCATCCTTAGAATTGGGTTATCTGAGGAGCGCCTGGCGGGCTCAGTCAGTTAAGCATCTGCCTTCAGTTCAGGTCATGACCTCAGGGTCCCGAGATCGAGCCCCGGGTTGGGGTCCCAGCTCAGTGGGCAGTCTGCTTGTCCCTCTCCCTCTGCCCCTCCCCCCGCTCATGCGTAGATGGGTGTGCAGGTGCGCTTGGTCGCTCTCTCTCTAAATAAATGAAATCTTTAAAAAAAGAAAAAAGGAGAAGAAGAATTGGGTTATCTTAATACAAAGCCCTCTTAGGACAGAGAGCTTGGTATCGGTAGAGAAGAGGCAGGTAGGAAACCAGCTCTATCATTTATGAACCGGAGCAGCCCACCCGCGTGGCTTGTGAGACCCCTCCGTGGATCCCCACGTAGGAGGAGGTAAGCACACCTCCTCCGGGTCTCAGATCAGGGTTGTTACTAAAAGACAAAGTACGCTCTTGGACGACAAAGTGTCTCTACAAACAGAATAAAGGTAAGCGGTCCTCTCTGCAGAAACATAAGCGATCAACCTCAGTGAAGCCTACTAATTAATAAATCCACTGATTAAGATACAGAGAGTCTGCCACAAAATGTCTCTACTCCCACTTCTAAAACAGAGGTGTTGTCCCCAAGTCTGTGTCTGGCTACACAGGGAAAGAATGCCCCCGCTTATGAGAGCTCCCCGAGGTTGATTTGTTCACGGGCAAAACGAGGTGGGCATGCCCGGTGTCGACCTCGTCCTCGCTCACACGGGCCAGCGGGCAAACTGCCGCCCCGCCACTGCACCCATCCTTGCCTAGTGTGCGCAGATTTCCAACGTGTGCTTCCCTAAAGTGACTCACCTTGGGACTAAAGTGTAATTTGTAAAACCCAGTTCTCCCCTTGCCGGCCCCCTTGGTGGACACGGCTGACTGCTCGGAAGAGGCAGTTCCGTGGCAAGTGCACCTGAGTACGGACCCGGCTCCACCGCTGACGGGTGCGAGCAGAATTTCCCTCCCGTCCCCAGGAAAGCCTGGTGCTGCTGTTCTAGGGGGTGGAGAATCCTTCTTAAACCAAAAAAAAAAAAAAAAAAAAAAAAAATCAGACTAGTTCAGGCAGAAATCCGTATTTCCGTTTCCAAATCTATTCATTCAGATTTTGAGGGGGAGGGGGTTATTCAAGACATAAAATCTTTCAATCATTTGTCGTGCCAAATGTTCAATGACTAGACTCGAGTGTATGGACGTGTGCTGGGGAGCGGTCTGTCGTTCAGGAAAGATAGTGTGCGTGCAGCTGGCAGGTCTAGGCTGGCTGCACTAGGGGCCCCCGGGGGGAATTTGCTAAAAACACAGCCGCTCTGGCCCACGGGGTGAAGCTCCAGACCCCAAGTCCTGGCGCACAGCGGCCCCAGAGAAGCCCTGCTCCAGAGGCCACCCCCTCAAACCCCCTGGGCACAGGCCCTCCCTGGGGACTACACGATTCACTCATGTGAAAACCACCGAGCCCACAGCCAGCTTCTAACTGCTAAACACACGCCCTGAATCCGTGGGCTCCACTCATGGGGCAGGCGGGAGCAGGGCCTGGGCCAGGGGCAGGCTGAGGACTGCTGGCACTTCCGCTGACCCGGCAGGGCACAAAGAGCCCTCTGTGATCCGGGACTCGAATTCCAACTCGGTATCTTAGAGGAAAGTAGCCAGTCAGGCAGCGCGTAGACTGGAAAAGGCCGAGGCGGAAGGGAGCTTAGTCCCACTGACTTGCCCACCCACCACCCACCACAGCCCCAGGTGCCATCCACGGTTCCCACTCCTCTTGGTCACCCCCCCGTAATAATGATGACGATGATAAAACATCGGGCTAACATCGGGGCCCTTCCCAGGTGTATCAGCCTTTAGTCACTACACACCACTCCCTAGGATTTGCAAGTGTGGAAATAGGACATTTTGGCCCCTGATCCCTGAGAAGCCCTCACATTCCAGCACTGGCTGTCTCCCAAGGGCATTTCCAAGATCATCTTGCTTTCCAAGGGAGATTTTTTTTTTTTTAATGGCACGAATTAAGCCCAAAGAAATTGCCGGTCCATGAAATGACCAGCCCACCCTGAAGGCAACAAACTGTCCCTTCCACGGACCTTGGTAGGATAACTTCCAGAACACAGTCCCCCCAGGCCCCGCCCCACCATTTCTTGCTCATGGGACCCTACTACTTGAACCTGTAGCCCAACAGGAAATGCAGAGCGGAGCGGGAGCTCCCCCTGGGCCAGTAATGTGCGCACACGGTGCCTGGCCCTAGAGGGCACCCCGAGTGGATGCCAGCCCCGGGAAGAAATGAGCAAGGACTACAGATGGTAGCATGTGAAGGCAAATACTGGCATGAAAGGGGGCTGCCGTAGTGCCTTCTCCTACACAAATTCCCCCAGGAATGTGGTCACTGAGGCCGATGTGTTTTATCAACTCTGTAGAGGAGGTATGGGGAGCACCTTCAACACAGGGCTGGCTCTCCAGTGACCCCACCTGTCCAGGGCAGCCATAGCAGGGGGCCCAAGCCCCCGTGTGGGCCGTCCTCAGGCATTGGTAGGCAGCACCCAACACAACTCTTTCTTCCTTCTCTGGTAAGGGAAAGTAGCTCTTAAAGAGGCAGTAACTATTTTACTGGGCATTTCTCAGTAAATCAGGTCTCAGAGTGACCAAATACAGAGTAACATTGCAGTCTAAAAGCAATCTGAATGGTTCTGGGGTTATCACTTTGGCCCCAGGAACCATCGAGAAGATGGGTTGCTCCCTAGCCTAGCCAGCAACTACCCTTATATCCCTTTTTTTTTTTTTTAACAGCACCAACACTATTCACTACACACCCACTTCAACTGGAATACCAGCAGGCTCCATAAAATTCACCCATTCTTTGTGAGCAAAGGATTAAACCTCCCATCCGTTGTGGGACCACTTCCCTAAGACAAGGCCCACCCACCATCTGTGACTAGCAGCCCCCCCTCAAAGGCCAGGGAGCCGTTTCTCCCGTCCCCCAACACTCAGGGGGAACCCCTCTTTCCACTGCCAAGGTCAGGATTCTCTGATCTCCACTGTGGCGGTGTGAGGGACACACAAGGAAACCTGTTCCAATGGGTACAGGGCACCTCAGGGCGGAAGTGGCTGATTTATTGGTCTATATTTTGTGTCTTTAAAAAAATTTAACCAACACCTACGATGTGTCAGCCTACTCCGAGCAGTTTATCATTCTGACCCTCATTTTAGATTCAGAAATGAGTCCTCTCCAAGGCCTCAGTGAATCCCAAATGCAGTCAAGCAGCCTTCCCTGCCCCCTTGGCCACACACTTCCTCGAACCGTCTGTCCCATCTCATGCCTCTTCCCCAGCTGGTCAGCCCGGATTTATCTTGTTGCCTCTCCTAAGGTCTTGAGGACAGGAGCGCACCTCTCCTTGGGCCCAGCAGCAGTCTGGGAAGGATGATACTCACAGCCTTTCCACGGGACCTCTCCTCTCCGTCACTGAAGTGTACAGGCAGAGAACACAGATCACCCCGGGCTCTCAAGTGGGCTGCTGGGATGGCCCAGGGCAAAGCTTTTGGGTCGGACACCAGCAAGGCCAAAATATGGTCCCTGCATGATCCCGCCCCCTCCTCCACTAACAAGAGATCTCAGACGGGCCCACACCAGTCCCTCTCACTCAGCGCCCCATGGGTACCCCTGGTCTGCCGGCTGAAG
>PITA01008756.1:69192-82309 GCA_004023965.1 Spilogale gracilis
CCCCGGGCCCGACACTCCACTAAGGCAAGATCACAATTATCACAAAGAAAACTCCAACCACATGGAGCTGCTTCCTCTGCCTCCAACGCAGAGCACATCTGGCCAGTTTAGGAAGGAAAAAAAATTACCCACAGTTCAAAGTCCTCCTTAAATACTCAGGAAGACATCATTACAGATAGAATTCCAACTTTAATTCTGAAATCTCCTGGCTTTGTCAGTTGAAGCCACATTCTTAATCCCAGGCTCAGTTGAGAAATGAGAAGAAAAGGATGTGTGTTTAAAAAAAAAAAAAAAAAAAAAAAATCCCAGCCCTGACTGCAAAGCAATGAAAATCTTGGAAGAGCAGGAGAATCGACAGAACTCTGCAGAGGCCAAGGGGGAGAAACAGCAGGTCTTTGGAAACCTGGTGTACTCACCATGGCACCAACACGGGCACGAGGGACACTAATCAGATGGCCCCTGTGTCCCGCTGGAGGGGCCTGGATGTCAACCTCAGGGGCCTTTCTAGAGAGCCAGGGAACTCTGAAACGTGGAACAGGACAGGGACACACACCTTCTACACCACAGATCCATGATGTCCGGTTCCCGTGGAGAACCTGCATGGTGGGGCCAGCCAGCCAGGGAAAGTGGACATAAGTACAAGGACACTGGAGTGTCGTCTGAGTGGAGATGCCTCAAGCCCCAGCCCTTTCTCTCTCCAGGCAGTGTGGCCCGAAGCAGCTTCTCCCTTCTCCTGTCCCACCGAGGCGGCCGGCTGAGCTCACGGCTGCCCACCACAGCCCCTCTCCTGTGTGCAGTGAAGCACAACGGAGACCGGTTTGAAAACTGCGTAGGGGACTTAAAATGGAAAGAATACAATCATTACCCAAGCTAGAGCTGAGCCAGCACACCAGCCAGCGCAGCGGGACCAAAGTAACCAGCTGATCAAGAGACACCCCCCGCCTGGCCTTTCCCCTCAGCCCTCCAGACCAGAACTCAATGACTGAGTGAGACGGGGCAAGAGGAGGGGGCACGGGGGGGGGGGGGGGGGGGGGGGGGGGGGAGTGTGGGGGGGTGGTACTCCAGCAAGAATGTCAGGCATTTCCCAAGCACACGTGTTCACGAAAGGGAGAGCAGCGTGCAGGGCAGGAAGGTAATCTTTCAGTAAAGGAAAGCCTGTTTTTCAGGAAAATCTCTACCTCTACCTTGTGGGGACTTAACCTAGAGGAAGCCAAGGTCAGGGAGAGCTCTCGCGTCACCTGCTCTGGGTGCCTTTCAGGTGAGTTAATCACCCAAGCAGGCTCCTCTCCAGATTTCAAGACACACCCAACTTTGTGCCATTCCCTTTCAATCCTCTGATAGACTCTGAAAAGGCTGCTCCTTTTGTTCACGATTTCAAATTCCTTTCTAAGGCCAACACAAACGCAGGGCAGGCACCCAAAGGAGGTTTACCCAGCAGAATCAAGTTTCTGGCCGGTTTTTACAGGAATGGTGCAAACAGACTATTCCAATTAGATGAAATCCTCCCCATCTTCCCTGTCTCTTCTCCCAGATCCCCCCATGTTGAGCACAGGGAGCAATTCCTGTTGTAAGAGGTGCAGCATGAACCCTGTTGGAAAGTGAGCAGCAGCCAGAGGAACGGAAGGGCACATCCCACCCAGCACCTCCGGCCCCTCCCCTAGAAAGGGGCACACACCAGGAAGAAGGGGGGCTGGCTTTGAAAAACTGAGATCACTAACCTAGACCACAAACTTGGAAATTTGAGTCTGATAAAATGATACCTGGCCACCAAGTCCAATTTACCACCAAAACCCCCTAAGCACTGTGAAAGCTATCCACATAATCCGTGTGTGTGTGTGTGTGTGTGTGTGTGTGTTGGGAGGGGGTGGGGTGGTTGAATCAAGAACCCAGAGGGAAAGCAAGGGAGAAAATAAGATTGATAGCACTGAAAGGGTCTAATTTGGTTATTGTGGCAAAGCCATCCACAATTGTACCTAAGTCCCAATTAAAAGCCCCAAGTCTCAATCAATTACAGAAAAATCAGCTCAAGATGGACTGGGAACTAACTAAACTTCTGGCCCTTGGTTACTTAACATTTCTGACCCTCGGTTTCTTTACTGGTAAAACACCATCACTTCTACCTGGGAAGAGGATCCGGGGGCAAATGAAGGAACGTGGCAGGAGCAATAGCACTGTGCCAGGCTGGGGTCCTTCGGGATGTCTGCTCTCTGCCTGGACAGTGAGTCTGCGATCCAGAGGGCCAGAACTCTCCCCATGTACCTAAGGGGCCCCCTGGCTACTAAGCCTGCTCAAGGCTTAAATCAGGAGCCATACTGTTCAGTAACACAAAAAGTGTAGGGAATTTAAAACAGGCCTTGTCCAGGAAACTATCTAGAAATTCCTCCCTGGCATTTGATTGTGAGATCCCAACAAAAGATCACTAATCAAAGTCGGAAATTAAAACAAGCCAGATTTCTCATAGCCCGATGTGATCTGGAAGTCAACCCAGGCCTGAGAAAGAGGACTGTTTCTGAGAAGCCCATCTGAATCCTGCGAACATGCCAGATTCGGGGTAAGCCTGGAATTTTCACTCCCCTTCTGCTCTCAGGGTGACAGGACAGGCTCCCAATGCAGGAGTTCCTCCTCTGCGAAGGGATCCTGCAGGAACCCCACTGCCAACAGCCTGGTTGGAATCCCAGCTCCGCCCCTTGGGCAGGGGATGGCAGGCAAGTCACCCCAGTGCCTCCTGCACCTGATATCACCTTATTGTGAAGATGAAATATAATATACACCAAGTGCAGGAGTGACAAAGATACTAAGTAAATGCTCAATAAACGGTAGTTATATTGTTACCCTAACAAAAATAAGAGTAGTACTTAAAAGACCTTGGGTGGATCTGATGGGCGGGGGAGATAGACAGGTGGGACAGTCGACCCTCAGTCTTTAGGTATTTGCCTTCGGCTCAGGTCATGACCCCAGGAGTTCCGGGATCGACCCCCACATTGGGCTCCCTGCTCTGTGGGAAGCCTGCTTCTCCCTCTCTCACTCCCTCTGCTTGTGTTCCCTCTCTAGCTGTGTTTGTCAAGAAATAGATAAAATCTTTAAAAAAAGAAAGACCTGGGTGCATTTGAGTTTCAAATTAAGTCGGCCAGGATAGTAAGAATCAAACACACAGAAATTCATCCAGCAGGGAGAGAGGGGTTCAAAGTGGAAAAGCCCCACAACATCCTGGCTTGCACTCACTGCCCATCAGGAGCCACAGTGTGACAAGCAGAGTAAGGTCATTGATCTGGATGGAGATTTCGGGGAAGGCCTGGGTAGCCTTCGAAGCTTCTGGCAGCAGCTAGGCGCGCGTTATCACTAGCACGAGTGGACTGGAAGGCTGCAGGAGGAGCAGCAGCCCCGACACCGCCCAGGGCACCTGATGCCAAGCCCGCCACGTTTTGAGGATGCGGCGGGTCACTGTTTCTGTGTCTCCACCGCCATCCCGACAGCGGACCTCCGTGGTGGTGGTTTGGGGGTGAGGGGCAGACAGGAACAAGGCGACCCCAAATTGGGGTCCCTAGAGCCTACGATCGCGGGGGGATGGGTGGGGTGGCTCAGGCACCGTCCAACCAGGTATTTGGTTCAGTTCCGGGCTTCTGGCGCGGGTTGGGGACCCTGTCCCGCGCGGCTGTGGGCGGCATCCAGCCGGACCTTTGCCGCCCGGGGTCGGACACCACCCCCACACCCCCCACCCCGCACAAAGGCTTGTGAGAGAAAGGAGGAAGTGGGCCCGGGGGTGGGGTGGGGGGGAGTGTGGGGGTGGTGATGGGCATTTCTATCACCTCCAGAGGATTTCCCCACAGCGAAAAACGGCTGCTGTATTTACAAGTGAAAGGGCCAGCGCCAGGGGCGGGGCGCTTCCGGCAGCGGCAAGTGGGGGGGCACAGGTAGGCGAGCCCCGGAGGGGGGGCGGGCGGGGCCGCCAGGTAGGCGGGTCGGCGGGGGCGGAGCCCCAGGTGCGCGGGCCCGGAGGGGAGGGCGGGAGCCGGCAGGTCGGCGGGCCCCGGATGTCAGGGGTCCGGGCATCCCGGGGACCGCGGACGCCGGCAGGCGGGTCCAAGGCGGAGCACCCCGGCAGTCTTGGCGCGCGCGGGGAAACGCGGCCAGGCCCCGCCCCCTCCAGGTAGAGCGCGGCCAGGTGAGGCGGCCAGGCTTCTCCCAGGCCCAGCTTCACCCTCCCCGCATCAGAAGGTCAAGCAGGAGACCGGAAGTCGCCCTGTGGTCCCTCAGGGCGGAATGTGAGGGTCCCAGGGCCCCCACACCCCCAGCGCGCTATGGAAACCAAAGGTGGACGTGAGCCTCTTTAGGAGTTGGGGGAGGTGATTTCACTATTTCTGCATCCGGCAAAATAGCAGCTGCTCTGTTTACCTAGCCCGCAGGAGCTTCGTGAAGATCAATGACTGCGAAATGGTTTTAAGACCAAAAACATTCTCAGATTTTACTTGTAGGCACTTATATGTGCATACTGATACCTGTACAGAAAAATATACTCTTCATTCATTGCCTTCCTGGAGTGACTTCTAGCCTATAACCACAAATCGCTGAGAAAAAGGAATAAGGTACATCTGTTGAGTACTCCGGGCTAGAAATACCATTTCCACTTGGCATCCCCGCTGGGCCTCCTGCTCCATCCAGTCCCTGAAGAATGGACGGAGCGATCGGCCAACGTTGCAGACCAGTTTGAAGTCTGGAAAAGGGACAGAAAAAAAACTTTAGAAATACCTGTCACCCCCACTGGGAAGAAAATGCAGTGTTTCTTCCCAACCCCACCAGTTCATTAGGCAAGCGTCCCCAAGTGAGGGCCACCCCCGTGATCTCCGGTGTTTGGAAAGCACCCACCCACCAATCCACACCTGACACAGCAGCCAAGCTCAGCCTGAGCTAGGAGCCCCTGCAGCTTCTCCAGCAAAGCTCCGTCCCTCCAGGGGGAACATTCCCAGCCCCTCAACCATTCCGGGACAGGGTATCAGGAGCTCAAGAGAGCCCTCCCCCTGCTCACTGCTGGCTCGGCCTGGGAGCTGCAACCTACTGCAGTCTCTCCAAGATCAAAAAGAGCCTGTGGGCACCGCCCCCACCCCCTCTCTAGGCCCACCTGGGCCTGAACAGGCAGAGGATATACTGTAACTGTGCTTCCAGGCCTGCCGCACTAAAGACATCCATCAGCGAAAGAATCAAGCCCCAGACAGAGCCCATACAACAGGAAAGGTGCACAAACCCTTTCTGGGCCTCACACCCGCCAGAGCGAAAGAATTTCACCTGCAGTTCCCCTGTGCCCCTCCCACACACCTGGGGCAGGTACACTACTAGCGCTCTTCCGTGGATTTGGCCGAATGGCCGTTTATACCTAGCTACTGACTCTCTGCTAGGCCTCAACATTGGTAGGCTTTTTCAGCTGCCCTACTGGAGGAGAAAAAAGTCCCAATAGGCCAGAGGAGTTGACCTCTGTGGTCTTGGTCTACAGTTCCTTCCAAAGAAACTTCCTGGGACTCCTTGACTCCATAATGAAGTTTTTGTTTGTCCTGGGTTTGGACAGATTGCTGGAGGCCAGATTACAGGCCTGGCTGGAGCGCAGCAGTGCGTCTACAAGCCCTTGACTAGCTCCAATGTTGCAAAAAGCCCCGCTGGGCCACCTGAGTTACACAGCTTTTAAAAGGGCCCTTCCAATCCCTGCCACTACACAGGCTGGGATGAGAGACAGAAATATGGCCACTATTTCCAATCAATCCTCAACCTAGCAACAGTGTCTTTCAAGTCCATAATTAAGGGCTGAATTTAATGCAAAAAGCCCATTTCTGGTCAATAGATTACTTTTGAAGGGGGTTAAAGCAAGAACACAAAGGAAGGTGAATATTTGGGGGTTTTCTTTTTTTTGTATCTTACAAGTGGGAAAGATTTTAAGAGCCAAATGGATGAAAAGCACCACCCTCCCCCACCTTCACCACAACGCCCCCCGCCCCCCACTCTCTTGGACTCCCAGAAAACTACTAAAGACCAGCCAGTCCAAGTTCAGACAACAACAGTTATTGGAGATTAACATCCTTCTAAATGCCACCGGGCAAAATGAAGGCTCTGTCATTATCTAGGACAGAAGTCACAATTCCCCATAAAATTAAGAGGATCACTTGCGCCACGAATTAGAACCCAACCATTTTATCAAGAATTTTTGTTAAGGGTAAGCCAACTTTTGGCCACCATCTGTTAAATTTAGTTACAGAGACAGTTAAAGCAGATCATCCCTGAAACACTGACTCAAGGAGAGATGGGCTTGATAGAGATGGAAAAGGTCAACTGGCCCTCAAGTTCTAAACCAAGCGAACCTTGATAAAACCAGAACAGGCATCAGCCCCCAGTGATAGTCAATGTCTATGCCAATTCCACTTAGGGTAGAGGGACAAAAGTGAAAGGCCTGCCACTTACACTACGGAGCTGGCTCTGCTCTGGAACCCCAGCTCCCACATGGAGGCAGGAGGGCTCCGTGAATGGGCAGAAAGATGCATACAGAGGAGTGTTTTCAGAAATGGCAGCAACTGTCCAACCAAACACGAAAACCCAACAGATACTCACTTTGGCTCTACTTTCTCCAACACTGCAAACAGATGAGACACTACTTTGACATGAGGAATAAACAACACATCAGCTTCTTGCAACTTAAAATGCCTCAATTTCTGTTAAGGGTCGAGTAAGATTTCTTTAAAATTGAGTTTTGGGGGGGGTCTGCTTTTTACAGTTTTCTTTGGAAAATCCCTCTCTCTGCTTTTAGAATATTTACTCAAGGGGCGCCTGGGTGGCTCAGTTGGTTAAGTGACTGCCTTCGGCTCAGGTCATGATCCCAGAGTCCTGGGAGGCTCCCTACTTGACCGGAAGCCTGCTGCTCCCTCTCTCACTCCTCCTGCTTGTGTTCCCTCTCTGGCTGTGTGTCTCTCTGTCTAATAATAAATAAATAAAATCTTTCAAAAAAAAATCTTTACTCAAAAAAGCAGATTTCTGGGCGCCTGAGTGGCTCAGTTGGTTAAGCGACTGCCGTGGGCTCAGGTCATGATCCCGGAGACCCCGGATCGAGTCCCGCATTGGGCTCCCTGCTCGGCGGGAAGCCTGCTTCTCCCTCTCTCACTCCCCCTGCTTGTGTTCCCTCTCTGGCTGTGTTTCTCTCTGTCAAATAAAAATCTTAAAAAAGAAAAAAAGCAGATTTCTGATAAGAGTGCACAACAGTCCCCAGCAGTCCAAAAAGAGGCCACCTTCTAAGAAAACTCTGGAAAGGAGTAGACCAGTGGCCCATATTGCCATGCCAGGCAAGGCAGATGAATGTGCCTCTGGTTCCCATCCCGTCCGCAGCTCCAGAAGTTTCTGTGTTCTCCAGTAGTTGGAAGAATGAAGGCCAAACTGCCCCTTGGCTCCCATTGTCAACATTCCACACAAACAATGGCCTAGCTCTCTCCCTATTGTACATTCTGTATTCATTTGTGAATCCCCCAACCCCCCCCTTTTTTTTGCACAATGTGCAAAGTCCTTCTTTTCACTGGAGAAGTTCTGAATGCCCAAGTGCAGCCATAAATTTAGGCTTTAAACATCGATAATGAGCTAAAAACAAACTGCAGATTCTGCCCCAACATTAATTTGTGAGTATCAGAGTCACACTGGTGAGTTCTGGACGCCATCCATTAAATCATCATCAAAAGAAACACTGAACACCTTGAAAATGGTTCTGAAGTTTTAGCCATGATTAAGTATAATTTTCCAAATCCAGAGATGGGGCTTAAAAAACAAAAACAAGAACAGATCTTTCATACATTTTTGATACATAGTCCATCAAACAAAGACTTGAAGAAAAAAAATTAACTTCTCGAACTCGTCGATGGGGAGAAGCCTGGCGCTTTCCAACCTTTCCCAGTGTGCTGTAACTTTAACTACAGCAGTGTGAATAAGGACATGCTCACCAGCTGCAAGGGAGAAAACTGCTATCTATCCAGGGAGTGTGGCCTCAGAATGTATCCATTCCAGCATCTTCATGTGCCTACTAGAAGTTTTTCAGCAGTCCAGGAGAGCATTTCTGAGCTAGCTATTCCCTGGAAGGTCCTGGAGGAAAAGGCACCCCCATATGTCACTATACCGAGTCACTCCTACTAAATACTTCTCGTCAAAGGGTTGGGCAAAATGCACTCCCATTTTTTAATTACTGCAAAACTGTGTTCCAGCCTCTGTGATGGAATTATCAGCCAGCCATTGGAGACCGTACCTGAGTTGGGTCCTGTGCAACAGATAAATTCCCTCTCCTGATCATATACGTTATGAATATATGTCTGTGGCCTGTATCAGGGACATGGGACACTTAGCCTGCTGCTTGTCACTGACAGATTATTCACAGAGGGACCCAGGCTGCACTCACAATCTGATGACAGTGCTTCTGTATTGAAATGACAGTGGTAAAAAAAAAAAAAAAGAAAAGAAAAAGAAAACAGGGATGGCTATTCCACTTTAAAATTTGTCCCATCTAGGGAAAGTGTTAAATGTGGAGGGTGTAACTTTGCATTCAAAAGTGATTCACGAAGGAAAAGGACTTTTGGTAAATGGCAATCTGAGGCAGGATCTCAAGGAAGGGGTGTGCCTGAGATGCAGGCCCTTTTTGTTTTTAATCCTCGAATCTCAAGGATTTCAAGTGGTGTGAGCCATCCTGAGCTCCCTTCGCTTTAGTATTTTAAACAGTTCCCAACAATATCCTTTTCAAACCCTGGGCACTGCTTGTTCAGTTCTGATTTTATACACTCATCATTTACTGACCCTGTGGCTAGTTACACAGAACATTTCAAGAGCTGCAGGTTGATTTTGTAGTTTTGTTCGTTTGTTGTTGTGGCTGTGTTTCATCCTCTCTCTTTAAAACACTTTCCAGACTTACAGAGACAATTTCTTTGGGGGGGAGAGGGGTGTTTAAAAGTCAAGAGTAAAATTATCGATTATTCCCTGAAAGGAAACTGATTGGCTAGTTAATGATTATACAGATAGCGAGTTTTCCTGTTTCATCTTGTGTGCTCGACCAGATTAACAACGCCAAGGAAAGCAAACTCAACCCTGCAGGGACAGGAACAGGTGTGCCCTGGGTCTTAAAAGGCCAAAATATCTCACAAAATATGTCACTGGGGTATTTTTACAATGCTAGTAGTGTTTGTTTTTAAGTAGCCAAACTTTTTTTTTACTTTCTTAACCTTAAGAAGACACACTTTGCGAATATTTCTTCTTTGAGTTGACGACTAAGTCCCAGAATAAGTTGCAACTTGTGCCTAGCAAAGAAATACATTTTAGGGACAAAGAAGTTTTTTAGAAAAATCAGTTAAGAAAAGGTAATTGACCCTGCCCCTCCCCCAGGGGAACACCCTTTCAAGGGCCAGTTTCAAAAGACCCCAAGTGAAGTCATAAATAACACAGGGCTCAAACTGAAGAGCCATACTACCCTCCATTCAGCCTTATTAAGGTACAATTAGAAATGAGGGAGACAACATACCCACCCCCCAGCCTCATCTTCCCAGACAGGAAAAAGGATAAAACCAAAAAAGCATATTGTCAGGTTCAAAACAAACTCTAAAGCCAAGATTTTTTAAAATTCCCTCCAATAACTGCTTTCTATATGGATAAACTGGGGTCCCCTACCCCTGGGGTACCGAAAAACCAACCAGTGCCATAAATTCCCTTTGCCTTCAACCTCTTACACTGGGGGCAGAGTCGAGGGAGGGGGTGACCCGACATCAGCACTTACACTAAACCCCTCAACACTCTACAGAAAATATGCTGGCTTATTTCCTTTGTTTGGTCCTGTTATACTTGATCAAGTGTGAACGATTAAACTGGCTTCATTAAAGGCAAGTGCATTCACGGCTAACATACAACTTCAATGGTAACTGTAAGCATATTTTGCAAGGAGGGCCTGCTCTTTTGCTTGAAACCTACCATCTCATTAACTTTTCTTTTGGGGGCAATAAAAAGGGCACCAGGGTTTGTTTGTTTTTTTTATAGGAGAGTGTCACAGCAGTTCAGAGATCTGATGGCAGACAAAAAGATTTTTAGTATTTCAACTCTAGGATATAGTCCTGTTAGAGAGAGAGAGAGAGAGAGAGAGAGAGGGAAAATAGTTTCAATATTAAAGCTTCTCTGACTTAAAGTGTTTAATTAGCATTTTGAATATCACTTTATAACTGCTGCAAGAAATACTCTTTGAAATCAAATGATTATAAAAACAAGATCCTTTAAAGTACCATTACTTCAAAATGTAAAGGATTTATTTAAAATTTTTTTCAAGACACTGGAATTCTCCGAAGTATATGAAAACGAACTAGTTCCACTGAGAGCCCTAGAGGCGGAACAGCAGTCTTAGGTACTGAACACGAGGTAATTTTAAAACTGTCTTTGAACCCAAGCACCTAGTAGAGAATCTTCTTTGAGGGAGTAGTAGCAGAGTTTAATATATTTCGCCAAAGTCGGGAGGCAGAATCACTCTGTAAACTAACCAAAATATACGTCCCCTCCAAATTATCCATGTCAGATAAAAATATACCAGTCTCTAGAATATCCAACAGAATTGCAAATAAGGCACTTAGCATTTTAAACTCCCAATGCATATTTATAGAACACAATTCTCTTGTCTACCCTTCAAGCCACTCACATCTGACTCTCTAAGAACTTAACCTGATCGCCAATCTTTAAAGAAAAAAGGTGGGGAAAAAATCCAGAAAGATCTATTTACCCTGGATAGGGCAAGTGAGCCTGGCATGACGACGTAGGCCACTGCCAGCAGCCTCCACCGCAGGGACGCAGAGCGAGCGGGGATTTCTACGAAAAATCCCTCCTTTCTCCCGTAAAATACTAAACATGAGGACCCCTGCAGCCAATTGCTACTTGGGGCTGCCTCCGGAAAAAGTAGTCGGGGTCGGGGGGGGGCACCCCACACACTCGCGCGCACACACACACTCAGGGCCCGTGACCACCGGCCACGGCCGAGAGCGAGCCACCGGAGGGTGTGTGTGCGCGTGTGTGTCTCGCCGCGGCCGACAGTGACCGCGCGGAGCTCCCGGGCCCGCGGCCTCCCAGCACCAGGACGCTGCGTGGGCTGCGGACAAGCAGCTACGCCGCGGGGCCTCCCTCCGCAGAAAAGCCCCGACGCGCCCGGGCTCCCGCGCGCCTCTGCCCAACTTGCCCCGGAGCGCTGGGCAGAGAGGGAGGGAGAGAAAGAAAGGCGCTTCCCCTCCGCCTCGCGGGTCAGTCCTGCGCGGCGGAGGACGAGGAGGAAGAGGCGACCGCGGCGGCCCGGCTATCGCTGCGCCGCGCCAGGTCCCCGCCGCCCGGGGCGCGCCCTCGCCAGCCCCTCCTGCGAAACTTTTTCTTTTTGGTTCGCCCCACCCGAAAAGTGCAGCCCGGGAGGGGGAGGCGGGCAGACCCGGCTCGCGGCGGCGGCGGCGGCGGCGGCGGCGGCGGCGGCGGCGGGCGAGGAGGAAGTGGTGCCCGCGGGAGCGCGGACGGGCAGAGGAAATGCCCAGCCCGCTCGGCCCCCGCCCGCCGCCGGGCCAGCCCCGGGCCCCCGCCCCGCTGCGACTTTGGCGGGCCGAGCCTCCCGCGGCAGTGGTGGCGGCGGCGGCAGATGTGGCCCGGCTGCCCGGAGGAGCCAACAATGCGGGGCTGGCAAAACAAAAGGGTTCCACTTCGCCTCCTTTCCCTTCTTTCACTTGCGCTCCCGGGGCGCCGCGCGGGATTCCCGGCCAGCAGGGGCCGCTCCCCTGGGGGCCCTGAGCCGCGCGCGCCCCGGTTTCCCTGCAGACCCCCGCTCTCCCCCCAGCCCCCGCCCCGCAAGCCTAAGGCCCCGCGCGCTCGGACTCCGGGTCCCGGGGGATCCGGCCGTATTGTCCCCGCGGCGCGCCGCGCGCTCGGCCTGGGTCGCGGGCGGCCCCCGCGCGCGCACCCACCGGCCTCGGGGAGCAGGAGCCGGGGGCACCTAGGAAACCGTCGCCGAGACGCCGCTGCCGCCGCTGCCCTCCGGACGCCGCCGCGCTCGGGATTTCTTTTTTCCTTTTTTTTTTCTTTTCTTTTTCTTTTTTTTTTTTTTTTTTTTTTGCCAATCCTGAAGGGAAGGAAGGTGACCGCCTACTTCGCATTCATCAACTCTCATCACAACAACAAAAATGCTGGCACGAACGGTAGCCGGCGGGCGCTATCGGCGGCGGGGGGCGGCAGGCAGCGACCTCCAGGCCGGCTCCCACCCCCGGGCGCCGAGCGGGGACACGGGGGCGCAGACTAAAGATGTCCTCGGATGCCGGCTCCGTGTCCTTCGCCCTCCTCCTCCCCCCCCTCCCCGAGTGGCGCAGTGAGGCGCGGGCGCGGCGCCCCCAGCCCGCGGCCGCAGGTGAGGCGGGGGCGGCAGCGGCCACAGCCCTCCCCCGGGGACCCTCTTACCTCGTCCCAGGCCGCCGGCGTCCACGGCGAAGGGCGCCCACCCGGGAGGCGGTGGCGGTGGCGGTGGCGGCGGCGGCGGCTCCCGCCCCTCCCACCCCACCCGGCGGCGGTGGCGGTGGCGGCGGCTGTGCGGCCCCCCCTCAGCGCGGCATGGCTCCCGGCTCGGTCCCTCGTTCCTCGGGCCGCCGCCGGCTTCTCTGGGCCGCTCCCGGGCCACCTTAAAATGACACACGCACACAGGGACAGACACACAAAAACTTAATCTCTCCAGCTCCCCGCCCCTCCCCCTCTCCTCCCCTCCCCTCCCTCCCCTCCCTTCCCGGTCTCTCCCCTCCCCACCCTATCCCTCCCCTTCCCTTCCTCCTCCTCCCCTCGCAGGCGAGCCTCTTCCTACTTCCCCACCCACCCCACCCCCTTCCTCCGCCCACCCGGCTCCCGATCCTCCCCACCCCAGTCCCAGCCCCGCGCCGGCTCGCCGGGAGGGGACTACGCTGGGGGTCCCCGGTCCGCTCTCGCCCTGCGCCGCGCTCACCCCCAAGAGGATGCTAATTCCAACTTGGATCGGGGGAGGGAGCGTCCTGGATGCCTTGCGCCTCCCGGCTATTTGCTCTTCTTTATTTGTTTTCTCCTCCGGGGAAGGAGGCGGAAAACGGAGAGAAAGGGA